>JAVKPL010004207.1:0-21530 GCA_032173675.1 Gastrolobium villosum
TTTTGCTTGAATTTACTTATGTGCTGAAGGCACATCAAACAATTCCCAGATTTGAACGTTGTTGTCCCCAGCAATGTAATGAATCAAAAGAAGAGTAAGATTAACTCTGTGAAGAAACACATGAATGTATACATCTTAAGAAATTAAACTACTATGCATGTATAACTCCCTGGTAAAAATTTCACAATAATGCTCTTCAGTCGTATCAAGAATTTAAATCCTAGCTTGAATGTTCCTCACTAGATACATACATTTTCATCACTCAGTGTTTGAGGGTTCTGCACTCATTCCATCAGTGTAGCAGTAATTCCATGATTTTGAACATATTCTCAAATTCCTAAAAATGAGGAACCCATTTGCCATGCATAGACTGATCAAAAAGGTCTTTAATAGGTTAAAACTTGGCCTGGTTTGGGGGTAGGAATCTTTGGTTAGAGGCTGATGAATTTGGAGAGACTGAATTTCTAAGATCTTTGACATTACTTTCTTCTCAGCTCTTCAATTCTGCCATTCTGACATTTTTGGGATCCTTTTTTCCCCTTTTCACTACCTTTTCGTCTTTTTGTTTTCTTTTCTCTTCTGAGCTACATTTTAACTTCTCAGACCATTCTCTTTTCCTTTACTTAACTTTTTCTTTTATGAGAAAGACTTTGATTATAGTCTTTGGAATCAGCAATTCAATCTCTCTCAAAGTGTGTCAATGAGACATGGTTAAGCAACTTTCACAAGGTGATTGAACAAATTGGTCTTAGGCTCAAAAGGGTTTAACAAAGGATGATTTCCTAGGTAGGCTATTTGTCTGTAAGCTAACAAGAAAAATTGCCTTTATCATATCAGTCATGCATGCAAGCTAGAGAAACAATTCAAATTCGAGAAAACTACTACAATGAGGTCTCTCTGAATAATTTTTTTCTGTTTAAGCTCAATCCTCACAGCTGTTTTTCAAACTAGGATCTAACTTCCAGAATCCACATCAAGCATTATTTCAGACAAATTCACCACAGAACAGCTATACAGACAAACAGGCATCATTCTTCAGATTATATAAACAAATGAATATTTCACAAATATCATGCTTTTGATGATTCATTCCATAAGACTAAGCAAGCTTGTCAAACTCGAGATTGCTTGTTCTGAAATTCAAGTTTTTTTTTTGTTTTTTGTTTTAGATGCAAATAAAAGAAATAAATAGAAAATAAAAGACTAAATAATAACAGCAAAAGTTGAAATATCTCCCTTTTTCCAATTAGATTTTATGTTTCCTTTCTGTTGTGTTCCCCATCAACAAACTATACTAGTCAAAGAAGCTCATTCTGCCAAATGGAACACTCACATACTTGTTAATCAACAAAATAGATATCTATCAGAAAGTACTGCATAAAAGGGAAAAATTATCCACAAAACTGTCTACAAATACTTAAAACAACAAAATAATAAAAAGAACTGAGAAAAGTGTTTATGATGCTGAAGTAAAGAGAATCATCAGTAATTGTTTGATGTTCGGCGGTGAGGAACGAGGAAGGTGGTGATGTGCGGCGGTGAGGAACGAGGAAGGTGGTGATGTGCAGCGGTGAGGGAGATGCTGAGAGAGAGAGTGAGAATGAGTGAGATGGAGTGGCGGCTGAACGTTTTAGGGTCCCTTTTTTTTAAAAACCTAATTTTTGAACCCACGCTCATAGCATCAATAGCATGCTGATAACGTGGGGCTTTCTGATCATTCACGCTCGGAGCGCGGATCTCACGCTATGAGCGTGGGACCTTCTGATATTTCACGCTATCAGCATGAAATCCATGCTGACGGCGTGGAGGCTGCTATTTTCTCACGCTCTCAGCGTGAAATTCACGCTGATGGCGTGAAACCCTTTGTTAACCTTCTCACGCTTGTAGCGCGAGTCTCACGCTATCAGCGTGGAAGCTCCTGTGTTCTCACGCTACAAGCGTGAATCTGATGCTGGGAGCGTTAGTTCAAAGTTCACAACTTTTTATTATCTAACCTAAAATCATGAAAATGATTAAACACTAATTGTTCCTGCTGGGTTGCCTCCCAATGAGCGCTTGTTTAACGTCACGAGCCTGACAGGAATCGTTTAAGATTCGGGTGAAGACAAAGGGACATAAATTGTGTCCCTATAGATATGTCCACCATGATAGACCTTCAACAGACACCCAATGACCTTGAAAGGCCTTTCAGTATTAAGAGGGGAAGTCTCAACTGTTCCATATGGAAATACCTTTTTAATAACAAAAGGACCAGACCAACGAGACTTCAACTTACCTGGGAACAACCTCAGTCGAGAGTTGTATAACAGTACCTGTTGCCCCGGCTCAAACTCTTTTGGCTGAATCTTTTTGTCATGCCATCTCTTTGTCTTTTCTTTATAAATTCTGGCATTCTCATAAGCTGCTAACCTGAACTCATCCAACTCATTCAATTACAACAATTGGAATGGTGATATACCTATTGGTGTTTTGAATGCAGTCCTGTATGCCCAAATTGCATCATCCAGTTTCTTAACCCAATGCTTCCTTGAATTGCTCACTGTCTTCTCTAAAATCCTCTTCAGCTCTCTATTAGAGATTTTAACTTGTTCGCTTGTCTGAGGATGATATGGTGTTGCCACCTTGTGAGTAACACAATACTTTGTAAGCAAATTCTCAAATTGCTTATTGCAAAAGTGGGTTCCTCCATCACTGATGATTGCACGAGGAACCCCAAAGCGGGTGAAAATATTCTTTCTTAAGAAATAAACTACCACCTTTGCATTATTTGTGGGTAATGCAACTGCTTCTACCCACTTGGACACATAGTCCACAGCTACCATGATATACTGATTTGAGTATGACTTAGGGAATGGTCCCATGAAGTCAATTCCCCAAACATCAAAAAGCTCTACTTCCAGTATACTGTTGAGAGGCATTTCATCTTTTCGTGAAATGTTTCCCGTTCTCTGACACTTGTCACACTTCTCCACAAAGTTTCGCGCATCTTTAAAGATTGTTGGCCAATAATAGCCACTCTGCAATACCTTTTGCGCAGTCCGGTTAGCTCCAAAATGACCTCCGTAATCAGATGCGTGGCAATGCCACAGAATATCCGGCATCTCAAATTCAGCTACACACCTGTGAATAATACCATCAGCACATTGAAAATATAAAAATGGGTTATCCCAATGGTACCTTCGTGCATCATATAGGAATTTCTTCTTCTGCTGCCAAGTAAGATCATCAGGAATCGAACCAGCAGCTTTGTAGTTTGCAAAATTTACAAACCATGGATGCATTATTATTGCCATCACTTGCTCATCAGGAAAGAACTCATTAACCTCAATTTCAGGTCCTTCTTATAGTTGCTTATCCTGAATCCTAGACAAATGATCAGCAACTTTATTCTCCACTCCAGTTTCATCCTTGATTTCCAAGTCAAACTCCTGAAACAAAAGCATCCATCGCAGCAATCGTGGCTTTGCATCCTGCTTGCTCATCAAATACTTAATAGCAGCATGGTTAGTAAATACAATAACTATAGAACCTATCAAATAAGATCTAAATTTATCCAATGCATAAACTACTGCAAGCATTTCTTTTTCAGTAGTGGCATAATTTGCATGTGAATCATTAAAGACTTTCCTAGTGTAGTAAATAACATGTAACAATTTGTCCTTACGCTGACCAAGGACTGCACCCATTGCGTATGCGCTCACATCACACATAAGTTGAAATGGAAGACTCCAATCTGGTGCCGTCAAAACAGGTGCTGTGGTTAGCTTTTCCTTCAACACATTAAATGCATTGCGACAAGCTTCATCAAATAAAAACTCCTTGTCCTTCACCAACAACTGGCTAAGAGGCTTTGCAATTTTCGAAAAATCTTTGATGAATCTTCGATAAAAACCTGCATGGCCTAAAAAACTTCGCACACCATTAATATTAATGGGAGGTGGAAGTTTCTCAATCAGCATTAACTTAGCCTTTTCAATTTCAATGCCCTTTTTGGAAATCTTATGGCCCAATACTATGCCATCTTGTACCATGAAATGACACTTTTCCCAATTTAGCACTAAATTAGTTTCCTGACATCTTTTCAAAACCTTAGCTAAATTAACTAAGCATGAATCAAAGAAGGAACCAAACACAGAAAAATCATCCATAAAATCCTCCAAATATTTTTCTACCATGTCAGAAAAGATAGAAAGCATACACCTTTGAAATGTCGCGGGTGCATTGCAGAGGCCAAATGGCATCCTTCTGTAGGCAAAAACTCCAAATGGGCATGTGAAAGCTGTTTTTTCCTGATCCTCTAGTGCTACTGGAATTTGGTTATAGCTGGAATATCCATCCAAGAAGCAATAAAAAGCATGATCGGCTAGCCTTTTCGGCATTTGATCAATAAATGGAAGAGGAAAATGATCTTTCCTAGTGGTTGAATTTAGCCTCCTATAACCAACACACATCCTCCAACCAGTAATGGTCCTTATGGGAATCAACTCATTCTTTTCATTTTTCATGACAGTTAATCCTCCTTTCTTTGGAACTGTCTGTACTGGACTTACCCATGCAGTGTCAGAAATTGGGTAAATCATTCCAGCATCCATGAGTTTCATCACCTCCTTTCGGACTAATTCCTTCATTGTTGGGTTTAATCTCCTCTGAGGTTGCCTCACTGGTTTGACATTGTCCTCCATTAGAATCTTGTGAGTACAGAAGGAAGGGTTAATTCCCTTCAAATCAGAGACAGACCACCCAATGGCTGTCTTGTGCTCTTTGAGCACTTTCAACAACTTCTCCTTTTTAGTTGGAGACAAGTCTTTATTGATGATTACTGGGTAATCCTTTGTATCTCCCAAGAAGGGATATTTAAGAGTGTTAGGCAACTCTTTTAATTCTACCTTTGGTGCCAATGTGGTTATTTCTTCTCCTTTCTTTTCCAGCACCTCAAATCTAGTTTCTCGCTCTTCTTGTGGAGCTTCCTCATCTAGATCTTTGAATTCTTCTTCATTCTCTAGATCATCAACATCTAATTCCTTGACTACTTCCTCAATCACATCAAGTCTGAAACAGTCATTATGGTCAGATGAGCTCTTCATGGCTTTGAACACATTGATTGTGATTGTCTCATCATTCATATGTAGCTCGAGCTTTCCTTGCTCAACATCAATCATAGCCCGAGCTGCGGCTAAGAATGGCCTTCCAAGTAAAAGAGGTATTTCACTCTCTTCTTCCATATCCAACACAATGAAATCTGCAGGGAAGATAAACTTGTCAACCTTGACAAGTACCTTCTCATTGGGATGCTGCTGTTAAGATCCTTCATTACATTAAAGGAGCATCAGGGAAAGGTTTATTATATTCAGATTAGGGAAATACAGAAATTTGTGGTTATTCAGATGCCGATTGGGCAGGATCACCCTCGGATAGGCACTCTACTTCAGTCTATTGTGTTTTCTTTGGAGGAAACCTGATTTCTTGGAAAATTAAGAAACAAACTGTTGTTGCCCGATCTAGTGCAAAGGCCGAATATCTTGCAATGGTAGTTGCTACTTGTGGGCTAATCTGGTTGAAGCAGTTGATTCGGGAGCTCCATCTCTGTGAACAGAAACAACCATGACTCTCATATGTGACAATCAAGCTGCACTCCATATATCCTCTAATCTTATATTTCATGAGAGAACCAAACATATAGAGATCAATTGTCACTTCGTTCGAGAAAAGATTCAGTCAGGAGAAATCAAGATGGCATTTGTCAACTCCAGTGATCAACTCGCGGATGTCTTCACTAAAGCTCTTAGGGGACCTCGGGTTGAATATATTTATGGCAAGCTGGGTGCTTACAATATATATGCTCCAGCTTGAGGGGGAATGTTAGAATAGTTGCTTTGTATATAGTCCCACATCGTATAGTTGTTCAGTATATAGTCCCACATCATGTAAACTCAGCCCATTAGTTTTTCCTAGTCTCTATAAATAGAGAGCTCTTATATTGTAATTGACACATTCACTCAATATACACAACGTATTCTTTTACATTCAAGTTAATTATTTAAGCCTTTTCATAATTAATAAAGTCAATTATGGAATTATTTCCTAATTCTCATATTTAATTAATTTAATCTCCTAAATTAACGGTGCAGGTTCTTACATTCACCCCACCTTTTTAGAATTTTGTTCGCAAAATTAGAGACATACATGTCCCGAAACTCGGGGTATTACCGCAGAAGCTCGTTCTCACGCTCCCAAGTGCACTCCTCAGGAGTTCGTCCAGTCCACTGCACTTTAACCATCGGAATGGTCTTGCTCCTCAGCTGCTTCTCGCCACGATCGAGAATCTTGAGTGGTCCGACGGGAGTCTTTAAGTTCTCCAGAACCTCCACATCATCCGGGTGCACCAATTTCTGGATTTTCTGCTCAGTCTGAGGATGATAGGCTGTACTCAGTATCAACTGCGTACCAAAAGCTCCTTGCAGCGCCTCCCAGAATCGAGATATGAACTTCGGGTCCCTATCACTGATGATACTCTCGGGCACCCCGTGATGTCTCACGATCTCGCGAACATAGAATCTGGCCAACTGCTCAGTAGTAAAGCTCACCTTTACTAGAAGAAAGTGGGCAGACTTAGTCAATCTGTCCACAATGATCCTGATAGAGTCACAACCAGCCTGAGTCTTCGGCAAACCCACCACGAAGTCCATGGAAATGCTCTCCCACTTCCACCGCGGTATCTCAAGAGGTTGAAGCGTACCAGACGGCTTCTAGTGTTCAATGTTAACCTTCTGGCATATTAAGCACTTGGACACATAAACAACTATATCTTTCTTCATGCCCGGCCACCAAAAATTCCTCTTCAAGTCCTGATACATCTTTGTAGCACCAGGGTGGATAGTAAACTGGCCCTTACGAGCCTCTGCCATCACCTCAACCTTCAAGTCCTGATACATCTTTGTAGCACCAGGGTGGATAGTAATTGGGATGATGTTTTATGTAATTAAATGGTAATTAGATGGGTTGTGTGGTGGTTGGAAGGTTGGAAAACCAATAGAAAAATAATTGGGAGTGTTAAGTGTTGAAATGACATAGAGTGAACTATTTAGCAAAACGGTGCTTAAAAGACGTAAAACGGAAAAACGACAATTGAATTGGCCTCTTGGCAACCTAAGGAGCATAATAAAATGAGAAAGAAAATTTAGAAAAATAGATCTCAAAATAACACTAATATGGCTAAATCTTCAAAGAGGAAGGGGAGGATTTTGTAATTTTTAGTGTTTTGATGGAAATTGACGTATGCTGATGGATGTGCATGGTTTTATAGGTTGCCGTACGTCGACTTGAACCCCGAACAGTGAATCAGTGGATTGCCCTTGGTCCTAGGCCAAGTGGATTGAGGTAAGTGATTGGACCAATGCATGTTTAATTGTGAATTAGCATGTATTGTTTGAGTTTTAAGTGATTGGGAATGTCCTCTGTGTAGGCATTCTGTTGTGTACCAAGTTTGAGGAATAAGCTACTGCGGAGCTAAGTGGAATAATATATAAGGTAACCTCTTGGTACTGGGGCATGTTCCCCTTGTGTGTTCCACCACACCAGTTGAGGGTGATGGTAGGAAATGTGTATGAGTAGTGTAGAACAACATAAGCATGCATGTAGCATTTATGAAGGTACATATGTACCGAATCTCTGGCCAGTAGATAGTTAGCCTTCGGGAAAGTTCCGGACTTCCTCTGGATAGGTCTCCGAGAGGAAGTTCCAGTTAACCCAGGGTCGTGGTGTGTAATTCGGATAGGAGCACACTAGGAAGTCTCGGGTGTTGTGGATGGAAGGGTTACCTTGGTTGTGGTTCTAGGAACACACCTTGGATGATACCCGTAGGCTTATATGCCGAGGACGTTGTGTGGTTTGGTAGCTACCAGCCCGCTTCGTCATAGTTTGTATTCCAATAATTCCCCTTTTCTCTAAATCCCTTGCTTTATCCCGTTTTAAGTAATGTTGTTTTATATTATTTATATGCATCGAAGTGAACCACTGGACGGAGATTTCTCCAGAACATCTGGGTTACTGAGATATATTCGTATATCTCACCCCGTCTTGGGGACTTTATTTCAGGAGGTAGCAGTGGCAGTGGAGCGGCGGGCAAGAAGCCCGCATGATGATATTAGTCAAGCAGTTTCCATATTTTGCATTTTGGTGGCCACTTGGCCTAGGCTAGACTTAGGGCATGAACATCTCATATGTATGTAGGATGAGTTTCATTAGCATATTTGTTCATGTCATTTTGCCTAAGTCTGGTAGTTTATGCCATTTGAGTTTATGTTTCCATTTGTAATTAAAGTTGTAATATTTGAAGGATTGTAATTTAAAGTTGAAGTTGGAAGTTGTAAAATTGTAAGGCAAGTATTGTAATTGTACCTTGGATGCATGAACTATTATGATGGAAGGGCTTTAGGCCTATTTTAAGTTTATGATTACTTGTATGATGAAAATATGCATGAAATTGAAGTTGGTGATTGAAACTGTTTAAGGATGTAAAGTAAGTTGTATTGTGTAATAAATATGAACTGTGTCGGGTTGTAAGAGCCCCAAGGCATTTCTGGTCCTTGTGTGTGCCACCCAATGGAATATTAGGTATATTTGAGGGTAGATTGAACTTATGTAAATTCGGGGATTTCAGGAAAAATAAACGAAACTCTGGCGAAATTTCTGTAGAATTGGCAGATTTTAGGCGAACTTCGGAAGAGCATATCTCCCTCCATAGAGGTCCAATAAGGACGTGCCATATGCCATTTTGAAGCTTGAGATGTCCCTTACATTGTGTCAAAATCTTAGAATTTTATAAGTTGTGGGAAGCCCTGTAGAGGCCTATGAATTTTGCTGCCCTGTTTTGCCCTGCACTTAGGGGCTGTTCTGGACCAGTTTTGGGAATTTAATTCCTGCTTCATTTCTTAGCCAAATTAAATGTATGATATATCAAATTGAATATTGAGGTGTCTAGTTTATGGTGTAAAAATTTGAGAGCAATTTGATGAGTGGATTCGGTGAAGTAATTCATAGAGTGAGGGATGTTTAGAGCTGTTTTGGGGTTAGTTGGCAATTTTGCTTGTCCAACTTCAAACGGCGATAACTGGAGCAAATGAGCTCGGAACCAAGCGTGTGATAGCTTTATAGAAAGGTAATCAAGTAAGAAAGAAAGATAGCAAGATATGAGGGACTGAATTTTTATTGTGCTTCCGTAGAAATTTAGAGACCGAACTATGTTCGGATGTGTAGAAAACGCAAAAGTGTGAAATTGGCTAAATGTGTTTATGGGAACCCCTTAGTGTCTTATTATAAGTAAAGTAAACTATAAAAATAGTATAGATAAGTATTCCACAAGAGTTTATAGTTACGGTCACAACTTTTAATTATTACGCTTTTTATGTTTTCAACTGCTCGCGTAATAATCTTGTAACATCCCGCATAATTAGTAAAATACTTAAGTACTATATGTTATAGATGTATGTGTAGATTTCGGATTGATGGTTTATGCGTGATGGCTTGTGAATTGTTTGACCTTTATCCTTGGATAAGACTAAGGTAATTAATTAAATTAAATCATAGGAGGATAAATATGTAGACATGTGAATTTATTAAAATCTTATGAGTAATGTGAGTGTGTGTTAGAAGGCCTTAGTGTTTATTGGACTTTAGAAGTGGGCTAGTGTGTGTATGGACTTGTCACTTTTGAACTCATGTGATTGGATTCTTTGTGTGGCCAATGGCCCAAAGAGGACTCTTGGATCAATCTTGTTCAGCCCAAATTAAATCCACACCTAATTCCCTAAGCCTTGTCCAACAAGGATGTCTTGTGTACCAAGGAACCTTCACATGGCAACCCTTCTACCACCCTTTCATGCGCACAAGAGAGAATAATTAGGACCTTAAAAATCTGCCAATTTTTCCCTCTTGTTGACCGCCACCTCACCTTGTTTATGCATCACTTGTTTTCAACCTCATTGCATGGAAGACACATGTACCATTTAGCATGATTTTAGGCTGCATTCTTCTCCTCTTTGGCGCACATGGAGGTGTCTTGGAGCAGATTTTTCTATGACACAAAACTGCCTAACTTGTTGACTTGGAGAACCCTCTTGCACCTTCCATCATGAGACTGAATTGTGCAGATTTTTGCAAGCTTTTGGCAGCCCATCATGAGCCAAACCTGCCCTTGCTTCCACATGCATCATAAGTAGGATCTTGGGGCTGCATCTTCATCATTTTATGCGCACAAGACAGCCCCAAAATCAGATTTCTTGGCTGCCACAAAGTTGTCTTGCTTGTGGACTTAGTGAACCTCCCTCACACCTCACCTTGTGCGCATGGTTTGGCTATTTGTGCAAGAAAATTCTGACTTAGAAGCCTAACTCAGATCTGAACCATCTCCTCACCTCCTTGCATGTGAATAGAGTACTTTAGAAGCAACCTTGTGTGCAGCCCCACCTCTTCAAGTAACCAGAATTTTCATGATGCTTAATCATGCCACTTCTCCTCACTTTACCTTTAAATATGCGCATAGGAAGGGGCTGGCCTCATGTACAAGTGCAGCCAACATCTCCTCCTCCTCCTCACTTTCTAGCCGAACCAACAAGCTTCCTTGGAGCAAGAAGACGTTGCCAAGCCAACTCCCTCCTTCCCTCACCATCAAACCGTGGCCTAGTCACAAGTGAAGTGTGAGTTTCCCCCTCTTTTCCCTCTCACTGCCCAGCCTTGTCTTCAACCTTGAAACTGTCCAAGCTTGTTCATCCTCACCTTGTGTGCGCATAGATCATCATAGGAAGTGGGGACTTGTTGTGTTGTAAAGCTAGAAGGAGGTGTGTGATTCTTGACCAAGGAGTGTGTGCTACAAGAGGTAGGCCTTGAACTTAGAACACTTTCATTGTGTAACCTTGTGTGTGTGCTTAAATGTCTCCTTGATTATGTGTGGTTTTGGATTCAAGTATGAGCATAATAAAAGTAGAATGGTGGAGCTATTTCATGATGATTTGTATGCATAAAAAATCTCATGGTTATGTTTAAGCTCATGCCACTGTTTTCTTGTATGGATATGCCACTGTTTTGAAGAGAAATGTGCCACTGTTTCCCTTTGAATGTGCCACTGTTTTGAAGAAGAAAAGCCCACTGTTTCGGTTCCTCAAAATCACCATTCAAATGCCACTGTTTCTGCACATTATATGCCACTGTTTCTGCACATATATGCCACTGTTTCTGCACATTATATGCCACTGTTTCTGCACATTATATGCCACTGTTTCTGCACATTATATGCCACTGTTTCTGCACATATATGCCACTGTTTCTGCACATTATATGCCACTGTTTCTGCACATATATGCCACTGTTTCTGCACATTATATGCCACTGTTTCTGCACATTATATGCCACTGTTTCTGCACATATATGTCACTGTTTTAGTGCTCCCTAAGCCACTGTTTCTGCATAAAAACACTCACTGTTTTAGTCATCATATGCCACTGTTTTTATGCATAAAATGCCACTGTTTTAGTCATCATATGCCACTGTTTTTATGCATAAAATGCCACTGTTTTAGTCATCATGTGCCACTGTTTTTATGCATAAAATGCCACTGTCTTAGTCATCATGTGCCACTGTTTTTATGCATAAAATGCCACTGTTTTAGTCCATAATATGCCACTGTTTCAATGTCCAAAAACCAAGATTTATGCCACTGTTTTGAAGTCCAAAGTGCCACTGTTTCTGTTTTAAAACGGTCACTGTTTCTGCTGTAAGGTGCTACTGTTTTTCTGCTGTAAAACGTCACTGTTTCTGTTTTAAGACGTTCACTGTTTCTGCTGTATGTTTACTGTTTTTCTGCTGTAAAACGTCACTGTTTATGTCCACTGTTTTTAAGGAAAATGTCACTGTTTTCTGTTCACTGTTTTAAAAGAACAACTCACTGTTTCTGCTCACTGTTTTAAGCACAAACGTCACTGTTTTCTGCTGTAAAAACGCTGCTGTATGCTCACTGTTTTGCTGCTGTAAACACTGCTGTATGCTCACTGTTTTGCTGCTGTAAGACACTGCTGTATGCTCTCTGTTTCTGCTGTAAATAGCCACTGTAAATGATTAGTTGTAATTGATTTAGGTGCGCTTAAGAAGTGAGATACTTCGCTGCTGTTTGGTAATATTTAAGGCACGCCAAGGTAAGTGTCAGGCGATATTGCCTAATGTGACTATTGACTACTGGTATAAAATAGTGACATGATGCTCCATATGCCGTAAAAATAATATGTTCCATTATGATGAAAGGAAACTGCCAAAAATGTGCCGTGATGGCTATATGATTATGAGGTAAAGACGTTACGTGGCAGCATAACGCATATGAAAAGTATATGTGCCGTGATGGCTATATGAAAGGTATATAAGCATGCATCTTACATCATATCGCATTTTTACGCTTTGTGTGTGAAAGCATAGCATGACATGCATGTATCAAGATCATATAGGCCTTGTTTTAGAATAGTTATGTACAGGACCATGTGTTTGAGCAAGCATCATATAGGCATCCCCAAGGTACCGGGGTATGGGACACTTGGCATCAGTCCGCATAGGCCCACAGTTGGAATCCACATGGAGCTCAGGTGCCAAGGGATATTTGATTCCACTGTGAAGTGCGCGCACGACGGTGCTAAAAGCGCAAAGGAAAGGCGTTATATACGCAATATATGAATATGATGAAAAGGAAAAAGGAAAAGGAACAAGGATATGTTGAAGTGACTGTTTATGATTTTGTGCCTAGTTAATACTGTTATATTACTGGTTTTGTTGCCACACTACTGGGATTATTCTCACCCCTTCGGGGCTGCTATTTTTCCAAAATGGCAGGAGGACGTAAAACCACTTGAAGGAGTGATGTTTGCTGTTGATTGCTGATGCGTGGATTTTCACTGTTGCTGTTTGTTTAATTGGATGACTGTAATGCTTAACATTTTGGTACTCTTGGATGACTGTAGACTTTATCATCTTTATTTTATCTTGAACTTTATGAACAGCGGCTATTTTGGAAAACGTTTGTGAAAAGAACTTAAGTGCTGAAATTTTTACAGGGCACCTTACGGGTGGTGTTTTTATGAGCAAACGAACTCGGATTTACTATTATTTTATATGCACGCGAAGCCCCAAACGTGCTCTTTCTAAATCTCTTGAAATATTTTTTTTATCGTCCAAACGGAAGTTATAAGAACTATTGATATGCCTTACGGATTTGTATACTGCTTTGTTAGCTCATGTGACGTTAACGACTCTAATTCCGCTTAGCAAACGACTCTCTTGGATGCATACAAGGGAGGGCGTTACACTAATTGGTATCAGAGCAGTTTGGTCCATGGAATTGCTTGTGTTTGATTGAATTGATTGCTGTTTGTGTTTATCTGCTGATTGACTGTCTAAATGTGTTATAGTTTAAGTATGAATTAGCTAGTGTAGTTAGATTGTTAGGACCGTTCTGTGATAAGACACGGATGCATAGTTAACTTGTCCGAATTGAACCCGAGTACCTACTTGGGACTGCTGCCATGAATAATTTGCGGTGAGCCTGATCAACTCATTTCCTGATATTGTGAGTGCAGAATCATGGCAGGTGGTCGCGGTTCAACTCGGGGAAGGACTGGCGATGCGGAAGAGGATCTTATCACTACCATTGGGGGACTGGCAACGTTTATCCAGAATATGAGCCAAGAATGGCGCGACCATAGGCAACAGAATCAGAACCAACCCCCACTGCATGAAAATGCAGAAGAAATTGCCCGTCGGAGGTTGAAAGACTTCCGCAACTTCCAACCACCTACCTTTGAGGGTGAAGACAACCCCGAGGCTGCAGCAAAGTGGCTGCAGATGATCGAGCATATCTTTGAACGCATGGCATGCCCGGAAGCGCAGAAGACTGATTACGCGTCGTACCAGCTGATGGGAGAAGCTTTAACATGGTGGACTGGTGCGAGGGCTCTGCTGAGAGCTCAGGACGTTGAACTAACATGGGCCGTGTTCAGACAAGTATTTCTGGATAAGTATTTTCCTAAGGCAATGAGAAGGATGAAGCACACTGAACTGCTGTCACTCAGGCAGGATAACATGACGGTTAATGAGTATATTGCAAAGTTTCGGCAGCTGATCGAGTACGCCAACTTTGATCGGAACATTTATGATGAAGAATGGCAGGTGGAGAAGTTCGAAAGCGGATTACATCCGGAAATCCGTAAACTCATTTTAACGACGGCTAATCGTACACTTCCGGAACTCATCAACCAGAGTCGTCAGGCAGAAGGAATCATTAATGAGGCCAAGAACTTGAACAAGCCACCAACACAATTCCACGGAGGAAACCGAGCAGGCAGATTCTTCAGGACGGCACCTGGTAGGGGTCGAGGCAGAGGTACGCAGTTGCAAGTGCGGCCTGGAAATTTTAAGAGAAACTTTACGGTGGGTCAATCGTCAACCGGACGTCAGGGTGCGACTGCTTGTGCTACGTGTGGAAAGAACCACTTTGGAGTTTGTCGCAAGAACAACAATGCATGTTTCAGATGTGGCCAGCAAGGACATTTTGCTTACAAATGCCCCCAGAACGCTGATCAACAGCCTCCGCAAGCACGGGTGTTCACACTGGATGCGAATGAAGCGCAGAAGTTTCCCAACCTGATCAAAGGTAATGTCACTTTGAATGGTCACCCAATTTCTGTTATCTTTGATTCTGGAGCGTCTGGCTCTTTTATGGCAAAGCATACTGCCTTGAGAATAGGCATCACCCCAACCCCGTTACCTTATGAGTTACACATCAGCACACCTACTGGAGGATCGTGCACAGCCTCAGAGATCTGCAGAGGTGTTATCTTGCAGTATGAAGGGAACACGTATACAGTTAACTTGGTGGTCCTGCCGGTATTCAACTTCGATGTGATTATCGGTATGGACTGGTTGACGGAAAACGGGATAACGTTGGACTGTCGAGCGGGGAAAGTCGTTGTTCCTGCGAAAGATGGTAATTTTCAACCTTTCTCTCTCATTTCCTTATTGCAAGTTAGAAAAGAGCTCCGCAAGGGAGCAGCAGGATATCTTTTGTCGATCGAGGCTGAGACCTCGGTTAACAATCAAATTCAGAATGTACCGGTAGTTAGAGAATTCGAGGAGGTATTCCCGGATGAAATACCTCGATTGCCTCCTCATAGGGAAATAGAATTTCCTATCGAACTTGTTCCTGGAGTTGGACCAATCTCCATTGCCCCGTATCGTATGGCGCCGTTGGAACTGCGCGAGTTGAAGAAGCAGATAGAAGAGCTTTTGGCAAAGGAATTCATCAGACCGAGTACTTCCCCATGGGGTGCTCCAGCCATCTTGATTAAGAAGAAGGATGGAAGTTTACGTCTGTGTGTAGATTACCGCCAGCTGAACAAAGTAACGGTGAAGAATAAGTATCCGCTACCGAGGATCGACGATTTGATGGACCAGCTGAGAGGAGCCAGAGTCTTTTCCAAGATAGATTTACGATCGGGATACCATCAGATCCGGGTCAAACCGGAGGATATTCCGAAAACCTCTTTTAGGACTCGTTATGGGCACTACGAATATCAGGTGATCCCATTCGGACTTACGAATGCTCCAGCGGTATTCATGGACTACATGAACCGCATCTTCCGTCCCTTTCTTGACCAGTTTGTTATTGTGTTTATCGACGATATCCTGATTTACTCAGCTAATGAAGAGCTGCATGCGGAACATCTGAGGATTGTCTTGCAAATCTTGAAGGAGAAGCAGTTGTACGCGAAATGGTCGAAGTGCGAGTTTTGGCTTAAAGAGGTCCAGTTTCTGGGCCATGTCATTTCATCAGAAGGTATCGCGGTGGACCCCAGCAAAGTTGAAGCTGTCATGAATTGGGAACGACCCAAGACTGTCACTGAAGTAAGAAGTTTCTTAGGTCTTGCTGGATACTATCGAAGGTTCATCCAGAATTTCTCTCAGATAGTGCAACCCCTTACTCGTCTCACTCGGAAGGATAAGCCTTTTGAGTGGACTGAAGCCTGTGAAGAATGTTTCTTGGAGCTAAAGAGCAGATTGACGAGTGCTCCCGTACTCACGATTCCGGATCCTACCCGAAAGTTCGAAGTATACTACGATGCGTCGCTGAAAGGACTTGGATGCGTGTTGATGCAGGACCGTATGGCAGTAGCTTATGCATCTCGACAACTGAAGCCTCACGAAGAAAATTATCCTACGCACGATTTGGAGTTAGCAGCTATAGTGTTCGCACTTAAAATCTGGAGGCACCACTTGTATGGTTCGCAGTTTGACGTGTTCAGCGATCATAAGAGTTTGAAGTACTTGTTCGACCAGAAGGAGCTGAATATGCGGCAACGTCGGTGGATGGAATTTCTGAAGGACTACGATTTTGAACTTAAGTACCACCCAGGAAAGGCAAACGTGGTAGCTGACGCCCTGAGCAGGAAAACACTGCACACTGCAACTCTGATGATAGAAGAGCTGAAATTGTTTGAGGCCTTTCGAGACTTGAACTTATCGGTAGACGAGAGAGGGAATAGCATAAGATTGGGAAATATAAAAGTGGAGAATGAATTGATCAGTAGAATTAAGGAGGCTCAGAAAGATGAAGAGTTAGTCCATGTTTTGGTTGGCAACCAAGATGTTATAAAGGATGAGAATGATGTTTGGAGATTTCAAGGACGGCTGGTTGTGCCGAAGGAAGAGTTGAAACAAGAAGTTTTACAGGAGGCTCACAAGGGTAAGTATGCAGTTCATCCTGGATCCACGAAGATGTACCATGATTTGAAGACCTCGTTTTGGTGGCCGGGTATGAAGCGTGATATTGCGGAGTATGTATCTCGGTGCTTAACTTGTCAGAAGGTGAAGTACGAACATCAGAAACCGTCGGGACTCCTTCAACCTTTGGAGATTCCCGAATGGAAGTGGGACAGTATTGCGATGGATTTTGTAGTTGGACTTCCTCGGACGCGAGAAGGATATGATTCTATCTGGGTGATTGTTGATCGTTTAACGAAGTCAGCTCACTTCTTGCGTGTTAAAACCACATATGATACAGAGAGACTTGCTAGAATTTATCTGCAGGAGATTGTGAAGCTGCATGGAGTTCCTACAAGTATTGTCAGCGATCGTGATCCCAAGTTTACATCTAAGTTCTGGGAATCCTTTCAAAGAGCATTAGGGACCCAATTGAGGTTGAGTACTGCTTATCATCCGCAGACCGATGGTCAAACGGAACGCACCATTCAAGCATTAGAGGACATGTTGCGAGCATGCGTTTTGGAGTTAGGAGGCAGCTGGGATAGTTATCTTTCATTGATTGAGTTTGCTTACAACAACAGTTACCATTCCAGTATCCAGATGGCACCGTATGAAGCTCTGTATGGGAGAAAATGCAGATCCCCTTTATGCTGGACTGAAGTGGGTGAGCGTAGTATGTTAGGACCTGATCTAATTCAAGAAACATCCGAACAAGTAAAGAAGATTCGAGAAAATATGCAGAGGGCTCAGGCCAGACAGAAGAGTTATTACGACAAGCGTCATAAGCCTCTATCTTTCGAAGTCGGAGACCATGTATTTTTGAGAATCACTCCTACATCGGGACTCGGAAGGAGAATGGGCGTAAAGAAGTTAAGTCCACGATACTTAGGACCGTATCTGATTATGGACCGGATTGGAGAGTCTGCATACCGGTTGGCTTTACCACCCAATCTGTCAGGAATTCACAATGTATTTCATGTGTCACAGCTACGTAGGTACCTCTCTGATCCATCTCACGTGTTACAGCCGGAAGAAGTGGAACTAAAGGAAAATCTGACGTATCAAGTGCAACCGTTGCAAATCCTTGAAAGATCCGTCAAGCGACTCCGTTCTAAAGAGATTCCTTTGGTGAAAGTATTGTGGAACAACAGATCAGCAACTGAAGCCACCTGGGAGCGCGAGGACGACATTCAGAAACGCTATCCAGAACTGTTTAGCTCTTAAGTAAGTTTATTTTGCGGACAAAATTCCTATTTGGTGGGGAGAGTGTAACATCCCGCATAATTAGTAAAATACTTAAGTACTATATGTTATAGATGTATGTGTAGATTTCAGATTGATGGTTTATGCGTGATGGCTTGTGAATTGTTTGACCTTTATCCTTGGATAAGACTAAGGTAATTAATTAAATTAAATCATAGGAGGATAAATATGTAGACATGTGAATTTATTAAAATCTTATGAGTAATGTGAGTGTGTGTTAGAAGGCCTTAGTGTTTATTGGACTTTAGAAGTGGGCTAGGGTGTGTGTGTGGACTTGTCACTATTGGACTTGTGTGTTTGGATTCTGTGTGTGTGGCCAATGGCCCAAGGATGGCTTTTGGACCAAGCTTGTTCAGCCCAAATTAAATCCACACCTAATTCCCTAAGCCTTGTCCAACAAGGATGTCTTGTGTACCAAGGAACCCACATGGCAAGATGCATTTCACCACCCTTTCATGCGCATAGAGAGAATAATTAGGACCTTAAAAATCTGCCAATTTTTCCCTCTTGTTGACCGCCACCTCACCTTGTTTATGCATCACTTGTTTTCAACCTCATTGCATGGAAGACACATGTACCATTTAGCATGATTTTAGGCTGCATTCTTCTCCTCTTTGGCGCACATGGAGGAGTCTTGGAGCAGATTATTTTTATGACACAAAACTGCCTAACTTGTTGACTTGGAGAACCCCTTACACCTTCCATCATGAGACTGAATTGTGCAGATTTTTGCAAGCTTTTGGCAGCCCATCATGAGCCAAACCTGCCCTTGCTTCCACATGCATCATAAGTAGGATCTTGGGGCTGCATCTTCATCATTTTATGCGCACAAGACAGCCCCAAAATCAGATTTCTTGGCTGCCACAAAGCTGTCTTGCTTGTGGACTTAGTGAACCTCCCTCACACCTCACCTTGTGCGCATGGTTTGGCTATTTGTGCAAGAAAATTCTGACTTAGTAGCCTAACTCAAATCTGAACCATCTCCTCACCTCCTTGCATGTGAATAGAGTACTTTAGAAGCAACCTTGTGTGCAGCCCCACCTCTTCAAGTAACCAGAATTTTCATGATGCTTAATCATGCCACTTCTCCTCACTTTCCCTTTAAATATGCGCATAGGAAGGGGCTGGCCTCATGTACAAGTGCAGCCAACATCTCCTCCTCCTCCTCCTCACTCCCTAGCCGAACCAACAAGCACCTTTGGAGAAAGAAAGACCAAGCCAACTCCCTTCTTCACTCACTCACTTCAACCGTGACCTATACACCTAGCTAGTGCAAGTCTTCTTCCTCTTTTCCCTCTCACTGTCCAGCCTTGTTCCTCAACCTTGAAGCTGTCCAAGTGTGTTCATCCTCACCTTGTATGCGCATAGATCATCATAGGAAGTGGGAACTTGTTGTGTTATAAAGCTAGAAGGTGGTGTGTGATTCTTGATCAAGGAGTGTGTGCTACAAGAGGTAGGCCTTGAACTTAGAACACTTTCATTGTGTAACCATGTGTGTGTGCTTAAATGTCTCCTTGAATGTGTGGTTTTGGATTCAAGTATGAGCATGATAAAAGTAGAATGGTGGAGCTATTTCATGATGATTTGTATGCATAAAAATCTCATGGTTATGTTTTAATGCCACTGTTTTCTTGTATGGATATGCCACTGTTTTGAAGAGAAATGTGCCACTGTTTCCCTTTGAATGTGCCACTGTTTTGAAGATGAAATGCCCACTGTTTCGGTTCCTCAAAATCACCATTCAAATGCCACTGTTTCTGCACATTATATGCCACTGTTTCTGCACATATATGCCACTGTTTCTGCACATTATATGCCACTGTTTCTGCACATTATATGCCACTGTTTCTGCACATTATATGCCACTGTTTCTGCACATATATGCCACTGTTTCTGCACATTATATGCCACTGTTTCTGCACATATATGCCACTGTTTCTGCACATTATATGCCACTGTTTCTGCACTATGCCACTGTTTCTGCACATATATGTCACTGTTTTAGTGCTCCATATGCCACTGTTTCTGCATAAAAACACTCACTGTTTTAGTCATCATATGCCACTGTTTTTATGCATCATATGCCACTGTTTTAGTCATCATATGCCACTGTTTTTATGCATAAAATGCCACTGTTTTAGTCATCATATGCCACTGTTTTTATGCATAAAATGCCACTGTGTTAGTCCATAATATGCCACTGTTTCAATGTCCAAAAACCATGATTTATGCTACTGTTTTAATGCTCAAAAATGTACCATTCATGCCACTGTTTTGATGCATAAACATCACTACTCATGCCACTGTTTTGAAGTCCAAAGTGCCACTGTTCTGTTTTAAAATGGTCACTGTTTCTGCTGTAAGGTGCTACTGTTTTTCTGCTGTAAAACGTCACTGTTTCTGTTTTAAAACGTTCACTGTTTCTGCTGTATGTTTACTGTTTTCCTGCTGTAAAACGTCACTGTTTCTGTCCACTGTTTTTAAGGAAAATACCACTGTTTTCTGTTCACTGTTTTAAAAGAACAACTCACTGTTTCTGCTCACTGTTTTAAGCACAAACGTCACTGTTTTCTGCTGTAAAAACGCTGCTGTATGCTCACTGTTTTGCTGCTGTAAACACTGCTGTATGCTCACTGTTTTCCACTGTAAAACACTGCTGTATGCTCTCTGTTTCTGCTGTAAATAGCCACTGTAAATGATTAGTTGTAATTGATTTAGGTGTGTTTAAGAAGTGAGATACTTCGCTGCTGTTTGGTAATATTTAAGGCACGCAAAGGTAAGTGTCAGGCGATATTACCTAATGTGACTATTGACTACTGGTATAAAATTGTGACATGATGCTCCATATACCGTAAAAATATTATGTACCATTATGATGAAAGGAAACTGCCAAAAATGTGCCGTGATGGCTATATGATTATGAGGTAAAGACGTTATGTGGCAGCATAACGCATGTGAAAGGTATATAAGCATGCACCTTACATCATTCCGCATTTTTGTACGTTTTGTGTGTGAAAGCATAGCATGGCATGCATGTCCCAAGAGCATATAGGTCTTGCTTTTTAGAATAGTTATGTACAGGACCATGTGTTTGAGCAAGCATCATGTAGGCATCCCCAAGGTACCGGGGTATGGGACACTTGGCATCAGTCCGCATAGGCCCACAGATGGAATCCACATGGAGCTCAGGTGCCAAGGGATATTTGATTCCACTGTGAAGTGCGCGCACGACGGTGCTAAAAGCGCAAAGGAAAGGCGTTATATACGCAATATATGAATATGATGAAAAGGAAAAGAAAAAGGAACAAGGATATGTTGAAGTGACTGTTTATGATTTTGTGCCTAGTTAATACTGTTATATTACTGGTTTTGTTGCCACACTACTGGGATTATTCTCATCCCTTCGGGGCTGCTATTTTTCCAAAATGGCAGGAGGACGCAAAAGCATTTGAAGGAGTGATGTTTTGCTTAATTGG
>JAVKPL010004208.1:0-21423 GCA_032173675.1 Gastrolobium villosum
ATTGATTTTTCGAAGTTTTTCGACAGAAAATGGATTCCGTAGAAGATTTTTGATGGAAAATGGATTCCGTCGAAGATTTTTGACCGAAAATGAATTCCGTCGAAAATGCATGAATAAAATAAATGCAAAAGAAATTGATTTTATGAAATTTTTCGACGTAAAACGGATTCCTTCGAAAACGGATGAATAAAATAAATTCAAAAGAAATTGATTTTGTGAAGTTTTTCGACGGAAAACAAATTTTGTGCAGTTTTTCGACGGAAAATGGATTCAGTAGAAGAATTTTGACGGAAAATTGATTCCTTCGAAGATTTTGGACGGAAAATGAATTCCATCGAAAATGGATGAATAATATAAATGCAAAAGAAATTGATTTTGTGAAGTTTTTCGACGGAAAATGGATTCTGTCGAAGATTTTTTTACGGAAAATGAATTCCGTCGAAAATGGATGAATAAAATAAATGCAAAAGAAATTGATTTTGTGAAGTTTTTCGACGGAAAATGGATTCTGTCGAAGATTTTTGACAGAAAATGTATTTCGTCGAAAATGAATGAATTAAATTAGTGCAAAAGAATTTTATTTTGTGAAGTTTTTCAACGGAAAATGAATTCCGTCGAACATGGATTAATAAAATAAAAGTAAAAGAAATTGATTTTTTGAAGTTTTTCGACGGAAAATAAATTCCGTCGAAAATGGATGAATAAAATAAATGCAAAAGAAATTGATTTTGGGAAGTTTTTCGACGGAAAAAGGATTCCGTCGAAGATTTTTGACGGAAAATGAATTCCATCGAAAACGGATGAATAAAATAAATGCAAAAGAAATTGATTTTGTGAAGTTTTTCGACGGGAAATGGATTCTGTCGAAGATTTTTTAAGGAAAATGAATTCCGTCGAAAATGGATGAATAAAATAAATGCAAAAGAAATTGATTTTGTGAAGTTTTTCGATGGAAAATGGATTCTGTCGAAGATTTTTGACATAAAATGTATTTCGTCGAAAATGAATGAATTAAATTAGTGCAAAAGAAATTTATTTTGTGAAGTTTTTCAACGGAAAATGAATTCCGTCGAACATGGATTAATAAAATAAAAGTAAAAGAAATTGATTTTTTGAAGTTTTTCGACGGAAAATGAATTCCGTCGAAAATGGATGAATAAAATAAATGCAAAAGAAATTGATTTTGTGAAGTTTTTCGACGGAAAAAGGATTCCGTCGAAGATTTTTGACGGAAAATGAATTCCATCGAAAACGGATGAATAAAATAAATGCAAAAGAAATTGATTTTGTGAAGTTTTTCGACGGGAAATGGATTCTGTCGAAGATTTTTTAAGGAAAATGAATTCCGTCGAAAATGGATGAATAAAATAAATGCAAAAGAAATTGATTTTGTGAAGTTTTTCGACGGAAAATGGATTCTGTCGAAGATTTTTTTACGGAAAATGAATTCCGTCGAAAATGGATGAATAAAATAAATGCAAAAGAAATTTATTTTGTGAAGTTTTTCGACGGAAAATGGATTCTGTCGAAGATTTTTGACAGAAAATGTATTTCGTCGAAAATGAATGAATTAAATTAGTGCAAAAGAATTTTATTTTGTGAAGTTTTTCAACGGAAAATGAATTCCGTCGAACATGGATTAATAAAATAAAAGTAAAAGAAATTGATTTTTTGAAGTTTTTCGACGGAAAATAAATTCCGTCGAAAACGGATGAATAAAATAAATGCAAAAGAAATTGATTTTGGGAAGTTTTTCGACGGAAAAAGGATTCCGTCGAAGATTTTTGACGGAAAATGAATTCCATCGAAAACGGATGAATAAAATAAATGCAAAAGAAATTGATTTTGTGAAGTTTTTCGACGGGAAATGGATTCTGTCGAAGATTTTTTAAGGAAAATGAATTCCGTCGAAAATGGATGAATAAAATAAATGCAAAAGAAATTGATTTTGTGAAGTTTTTCGACGGAAAATGGATTCTGTCGAAGATTTTTGACATAAAATGTATTTCGTCGAAAATGAATGAATTAAATTAGTGCAAAAGAAATTTATTTTGTGAAGTTTTTCAACGGAAAATGAATTCCGTCGAACATGGATTAATAAAATAAAAGTAAAAGAAATTGATTTTTTGAAGTTTTTCGACGGAAAATGAATTCCGTCGAAAACGGATGAATAAAATAAATGCAAAAGAAATTGATTTTGTGAAGTTTTTCGACGGAAAAAGGATTCCGTCGAAGATTTTTGACGGAAAATGAATTCCATCGAAAACGGATGAATAAAATAAATGCAAAAGAAATTGATTTTGTGAAGTTTTTCGACGGGAAATGGATTCTGTCGAAGATTTTTTAAGGAAAATGAATTCCGTCGAAAATGGATGAATAAAATAAATGCAAAAGAAATTGATTTTGTGAAGTTTTTCGACGGAAAATGGATTCTGTCGAAGATTTTTGACGGAAAATGTATTTCGTCGAAAATGAATGAATTAAATTAGTGCAAAAGAAATTTATTTTGTGAAGTTTTTCAACGGAAAATGAATTCCGTCGAAAATGGATTAATAAAATAAAAGTAAAAGAAATTGATTTTTTGAAGTTTTTCGACGGAAAATAAATTCCGTCGAAAACGGATGAATAAAATAAATGCAAAAGAAATTGATTTTGGGAAGTTTTTCGACGGAAAAAGGATTCCGTCGAAGATTTTTGACGGAAAATGAATTCCATCGAAAACGGATGAATAAAATAAATGCAAAAGAAATTGATTTTGTGAAGTTTTTCGACGGGAAATGGATTCTGTCGAAGATTTTTTAAGGAAAATGAATTCCGTCGAAAATGGATGAATAAAATAAATGCAAAAGAAATTGATTTTGTGAAGTTTTTCGACGGAAAATGGATTCTGTCGAAGATTTTTGACATAAAATGTATTTCGTCGAAAATGAATGAATTAAATTAGTGCAAAAGAAATTTATTTTGTGAAGTTTTTCAACGGAAAATGAATTCCGTCGAACATGGATTAATAAAATAAAAGTAAAAGAAATTGATTTTTTGAAGTTTTTCGACGGAAAATGAATTCCGTCGAAAATGGATGAATAAAATAAATGCAAAAGAAATTGATTTTGTGAAGTTTTTCGACGGAAAAAGGATTCCGTCGAAGATTTTTGACGGAAAATGAATTCCATCGAAAACGGATGAATAAAATAAATGCAAAAGAAATTGATTTTGTGAAGTTTTTCGACGGGAAATGGATTCTGTCGAAGATTTTTTAAGGAAAATGAATTCCGTCGAAAATGGATGAATAAAATAAATGCAAAAGAAATTGATTTTGTGAAGTTTTTCGACGGAAAATGGATTCTGTCGAAGATTTTTTTACGGAAAATGAATTCCGTCGAAAATGGATGAATAAAATAAATGCAAAAGAAATTTATTTTGTGAAGTTTTTCGACGGAAAATGGATTCTGTCGAAGATTTTTGACAGAAAATGTATTTCGTCGAAAATGAATGAATTAAATTAGTGCAAAAGAATTTTATTTTGTGAAGTTTTTCAACGGAAAATGAATTCCGTCGAACATGGATTAATAAAATAAAAGTAAAAGAAATTG
The DNA here is from genome assembly GCA_032173675.1 of Gastrolobium villosum. Lineage (NCBI taxonomy): Eukaryota > Viridiplantae > Streptophyta > Magnoliopsida > Fabales > Fabaceae > Gastrolobium > Gastrolobium villosum. The sequence goes on from JAVKPL010004208.1 coordinate 3,591, forward strand.
ATTTTTTGAAGTTTTTCGACGGAAAATAAATTCCGTCGAAAACGGATGAATAAAATAAATGCAAAAGAAATTGATTTTGGGAAGTTTTTCGACGGAAAAAGGATTCCGTCGAAGATTTTTGACGGAAAATGAATTCCATCGAAAACGGATGAATAAAATAAATGCAAAAGAAATTGATTTTGTGAAGTTTTTCGACGGGAAATGGATTCTGTCGAAGATTTTTTAAGGAAAATGAATTCCGTCGAAAATGGATGAATAAAATAAATGCAAAAGAAATTGATTTTGTGAAGTTTTTCGACGGAAAATGGATTCTGTCGAAGATTTTTGACATAAAATGTATTTCGTCGAAAATGAATGAATTAAATTAGTGCAAAAGAAATTTATTTTGTGAAGTTTTTCAACGGAAAATGAATTCCGTCGAACATGGATTAATAAAATAAAAGTAAAAGAAATTGATTTTTTGAAGTTTTTCGACGGAAAATGAATTCCGTCGAAAACGGATGAATAAAATAAATGCAAAAGAAATTGATTTTGTGAAGTTTTTCGACGGAAAAAGGATTCCGTCGAAGATTTTTGACGGAAAATGAATTCCATCGAAAACGGATGAATAAAATAAATGCAAAAGAAATTGATTTTGTGAAGTTTTTCGACGGGAAATGGATTCTGTCGAAGATTTTTTAAGGAAAATGAATTCCGTCGAAAATGGATGAATAAAATAAATGCAAAAGAAATTGATTTTGTGAAGTTTTTCGACGGAAAATGGATTCTGTCGAAAATGGATGAATAAAATAAATGCAAAAGAAATTGATTTTGTGAAGATTTTTGACGGAAAATGAATTCCGTCGAAAATGGATGAATAAAATAAATGCAAAAGAAATTTATTTTGTGAAGTTTTTCAACGGAAAATGAATTCCGTCGAACATGGATTAATAAAATAAAAGTAAAAGAAATTGATTTTTTGAAGTTTTTCGACGGAAAAAGAATTTCGTCGAAAACGGATTAATAAAATAAATGCAAAGGAAATTGATTTTTGAAGATTTTTCGACGGAAAAAGGATTCCGTCGAAGATTTTTGACGGAAAATGAATTCCATCGAAAACGGATGAATAAAATAAATGCAAAAGAAATTGATTTTGTGAAGTTTTTCGACGGGAAATGGATTCTGTCGAAGATTTTTTAAGGAAAATGAATTCCGTCGAAAATGGATGAATAAAATAAATGCAAAAGAAATTGATTTTGTGAAGTTTTTCGACGGAAAATGGATTCTGTCGAAGATTTTTGACGGAAAATGTATTTCGTCGAAAATGAATGAATTAAATTAATGCAAAAGAAATTTATTTTGTGAAGTTTTTCAACCGAAAATGAATTCCGCCGAACATGGATTAATAAAATAAAAGTAAAAGAAATTGATTTTTTGAAGTTTTTCGACGGAAAATGAATTCCGTCGAAAACGGATGAATAAAATAAATGCAAAAGAAATTGATTTTGTGAAGTTTTTCGACGGAAAAAGGATTCCGTCGAAGATTTTTGACGGAAAATGAATTCCATCGAAAACGGATGAATAAAATAAATGCAAAAGAAATTGATTTTGTGAAGTTTTTCGACGGGAAATGGATTCGGTCGAAGATTTTTTAAGGAAAATGAATTCCGTCGAAAATGGATGAATAAAATAAATGCAAAAGAAATTGATTTTGTGAAGTTTTTCGACGGAAAATGGATTCTGTCGAAGATTTTTGACATAAAATGTATTTCGTCGAAAATGGATGAATAAAATAAATGCAAAAGAAATTGATTTTGTGAAGTTTTTTGAATTTCGAACATGGATTAATAAAATAAAAGTAAAAGAAAATGATTTTGACGGAAATTCCATCGAAAACGGATGAATAAAATAAATGCAAAAGAAATTGATTTTGTGAAGTTTTTCGACGGGAAATGGATTCTGTCGAAGATTTTTTAAGGAAAATGAATTCCGTCGAAAATGGATGAATAAAATAAATGCAAAAGAAATTGATTTTGTGAAGTTTTTCGACGGAAAATGGATTCTGTCGAAGATTTTTTTACGGAAAATGAATTCCGTCGAAAATGGATGAATAAAATAAATGCAAAAGAAATTTATTTTGTGAAGTTTTTCGACGGAAAATGGATTCTGTCGAAGATTTTTGACAGAAAATGTATTTCGTCGAAAATGAATGAATTAAATTAGTGCAAAAGAATTTTATTTTGTGAAGTTTTTCAACGGAAAATGAATTCCGTCGAACATGGATTAATAAAATAAAAGTAAAAGAAATTGATTTTTTGAAGTTTTTCGACGGAAAATAAATTCCGTCGAAAACGGATGAATAAAATAAATGCAAAAGAAATTGATTTTGGGAAGTTTTTCGACGGAAAAAGGATTCCGTCGAAGATTTTTGACGGAAAATGAATTCCATCGAAAACGGATGAATAAAATAAATGCAAAAGAAATTGATTTTGTGAAGTTTTTCGACGGGAAATGGATTCTGTCGAAGATTTTTTAAGGAAAATGAATTCCGTCGAAAATGGATGAATAAAATAAATGCAAAAGAAATTGATTTTGTGAAGTTTTTTGACGGAAAATGGATTCTGTCGAAGATTTTTGACATAAAATGTATTTCGTCGAAAATGAATGAATTAAATTAGTGCAAAAGAAATTTATTTTGTGAAGTTTTTCAACGGAAAATGAATTCCGTCGAACATGGATTAATAAAATAAAAGTAAAAGAAATTGATTTTTTGAAGTTTTTCGACGGAAAATGAATTCCGTCGAAAACGGATGAATAAAATAAATGCAAAAGAAATTGATTTTGTGAAGTTTTTCGACGGAAAAAGGATTCCGTCGAAGATTTTTGACGGAAAATGAATTCCATCGAAAACGGATGAATAAAATAAATGCAAAAGAAATTGATTTTGTGAAGTTTTTCGACGGGAAATGGATTCTGTCGAAGATTTTTTAAGGAAAATGAATTCCGTCGAAAATGGATGAATAAAATAAATGCAAAAGAAATTGATTTTGTGAAGTTTTTCGACGGAAAATGGATTCTGTCGAAGATTTTTTTACGGAAAATGAATTCCGTCGAAAATGGATGAATAAAATAAATGCAAAAGAAATTTATTTTGTGAAGTTTTTCGACGGAAAATGGATTCTGTCGAAGATTTTTGACAGAAAATGTATTTCGTCGAAAATGAATGAATTAAATTAGTGCAAAAGAATTTTATTTTGTGAAGTTTTTCAACGGAAAATGAATTCCGTCGAACATGGATTAATAAAATAAAAGTAAAAGAAATTGATTTTTTGAAGTTTTTCGACGGAAAATAAATTCCGTCGAAAACGGATGAATAAAATAAATGCAAAAGAAATTGATTTTGGGAAGTTTTTCGACGGAAAAAGGATTCCGTCGAAGATTTTTGACGGAAAATGAATTCCATCGAAAACGGATGAATAAAATAAATGCAAAAGAAATTGATTTTGTGAAGTTTTTCGACGGGAAATGGATTCTGTCGAAGATTTTTTAAGGAAAATGAATTCCGTCGAAAATGGATGAATAAAATAAATGCAAAAGAAATTGATTTTGTGAAGTTTTTCGTCGGAAAATGGATTCTGTCGAAGATTTTTGACATAAAATGTATTTCGTCGAAAATGAATGAATTAAATTAGTGCAAAAGAAATTTATTTTGTGAAGTTTTTCAACGGAAAATGAATTCCGTCGAACATGGATTAATAAAATAAAAGTAAAAGAAATTGATTTTTTGAAGTTTTTCGACGGAAAATGAATTCCGTCGAAAACGGATGAATAAAATAAATGCAAAAGAAATTGATTTTGTGAAGTTTTTCGACGGAAAAAGGATTCCGTCGAAGATTTTTGACGGAAAATGAATTCCATCGAAAACGGATGAATAAAATAAATGCAAAAGAAATTGATTTTGTGAAGTTTTTCGACGGGAAATGGATTCTGTCGAAGATTTTTTAAGGAAAATGAATTCCGTCGAAAATGGATGAATAAAATAAATGCAAAAGAAATTGATTTTGTGAAGTTTTTCGACGGAAAATGGATTCTGTCGAAGATTTTTTTACGGAAAATGAATTCCGTCGAAAATGGATGAATAAAATAAATGCAAAAGAAATTTATTTTGTGAAGTTTTTCGACGGAAAATGGATTCTGTCGAAGATTTTTGACAGAAAATGTATTTCGTCGAAAATGAATGAATTAAATTAGTGCAAAAGAATTTTATTTTGTGAAGTTTTTCAACGGAAAATGAATTCCGTCGAACATGGATTAATAAAATAAAAGTAAAAGAAATTGATTTTTTGAAGTTTTTCGACGGAAAATAAATTCCGTCGAAAACGGATGAATAAAATAAATGCAAAAGAAATTGATTTTGGGAAGTTTTTCGACGGAAAAAGGATTCCGTCGAAGATTTTTGACGGAAAATGAATTCCATCGAAAACGGATGAATAAAATAAATGCAAAAGAAATTGATTTTGTGAAGTTTTTCGACGGGAAATGGATTCTGTCGAAGATTTTTTAAGGAAAATGAATTCCGTCGAAAATGGATGAATAAAATAAATGCAAAAGAAATTGATTTTGTGAAGTTTTTCGACGGAAAATGGATTCTGTCGAAGATTTTTGACATAAAATGTATTTCGTCGAAAATGAATGAATTAAATTAGTGCAAAAGAAATTTATTTTGTGAAGTTTTTCAACGGAAAATGAATTCCGTCGAACATGGATTAATAAAATAAAAGTAAAAGAAATTGATTTTTTGAAGTTTTTCGACGGAAAATGAATTCCGTCGAAAACGGATGAATAAAATAAATGCAAAAGAAATTGATTTTGTGAAGTTTTTCGACAGAAAAAGAATTTCGTTAAAAACGGAATAACAAAATAAATGCAAAAGAAATTTATTTTTTGAAGTTTTTCGACGGAAAATGGATTCCGTAGAAGATTTTTGATGGAAAATGGATTCCGTCGAAGATTTTGGACGGAAAATGAATTCCGTCGAAAACGGATGAATAAAATAAATGCAAAAGAAATTGACTTAGTGAAGAATTTATACGGAAAAAGAATGTTTTTCGTAGAAAATGGATTAATAAAAAAAATGCAAAAGAAAATGATTTTGTGAAGATTTTTGACGGAAAATGAATTCCGTCGAAAATGGATGAATAAAATAAATGCAAAAGAAATTGATTTTGCGAAGTTTTTCGACTGAAAATGGATTCCGTCGAAGATTTGTGACAGAAAATGAATTCCGTCGAAAATGGATGAATAAAATAAATGCAAAAGAAATTGATTTTATGAAGTTTTTCGACGCAAAATGGATTCCGTCGAAGATTTTTGACGAAAAATGTATTCCGTAAAAAACGGATGACTAAAATAAATGCAAAAGAAATTGATTTTGTGAATTTTTTCGACGGAAAAAGGATTTCGTCGAAAACGGATTAATAAAATAAATGCAAAGGAAATTAATTTTTTGATTTTTTCGACGCAAAAGGGATTCCGTCGAAGATTTTTGACGGAAAATGTATTCCGTCGAAAATGGATGAATTAAATTAATGCAAAAGAAATTTATTTTGTGAAGTTTTTCAACGGAAAATGAATTCCGTCGAATATGGATGAATAAAATAAATGCATAAGAAATTGATATTGTGAAATTTTTCGATGGAAAACGGATTCCGTCAAAAATGGATGAATAAAATAAATGCAAAAGAAATTGCTTTTATGAAGTTTTTCGACGAAAAATGGATTCCGTCGAAGATTTTTGACGAAAAATGAATTCCGTTGAAAACGGATGACTAAAATAAATGCAAAAGAAATTGATTGTGAAGTTTTTCGACGGAAAAAGGATTTCGTCGAAAACGGATTAATAAAATAAATGCAAAGAAAATTGATTTTGTGAGTTTTTCGACGCAAAATGGATTCCGTCGAAGATTTTTGACGGAAAATGTATTCCGTCGAAAATGGATGAATAAAATAAATGCAAAAGAAATTGATTTTGTGAAGTTTTTCGACGGAAAAAGAATTTCCTCGAAAAGGGATTAATAAAATAAATGCAAAAGAAATTGATTTTGTGAAGTTTTTAGAGGGAAAATGGATTCCGTCGAAGATTTTTGATGGAAAATGAATTCCGTCGAAAATGGATGAATAAAATAAATGCAAAAGAAATTGATTTTATGAAGTTTTTCGACGAAAAATGGATTCCGTTGAAGATTTTTGTCGAAAAATGTATTCCGTCGAAAACGGATGAATAAAATAAATGCAAAAGAAATTGATTTTGTGAAGATTTTTAACGGAAAATGAATTCCGTGGAAAATGGATGAATAAATGAAATGCAAAAGAAATTGATTTTGTGAAGTTTTTCGACGGAAAATGGATTCCGTCGAAGATTTTGGACGGAAAATGAATTCCATCGAAAATGGAAGAGTAAAATAAATGCAAAAGAAATTGATTTTATGAAGTTTTTCGACAGAAAAAGAATTTCGTCGAAAACGGAATAATAAAATAAATGCAAAAGAAATTGATTTTTTGAAGTTTTTCGACGGAAAATGGATTCCGTAGAAGATTTTTGATGGAAAATGGATTCCGTCGAAGATTTTTGATGGAAAATGAATTCCGTCGAAAATGGATGAATAAAATAAATGCAAAAGAAATTGATTTTATGAAGTTTTTCGACGTAAAACGGATTCATTCGAAAATGGATGAATAAAATAAATTCAAAAGAAATTGATTTTGTGAAGTTTTTCGACAGAAAACAAATTCCGACGAAAACAGATGAATAAAGTAAATGCAAAAGAAATTGATTTTGTGCAGTTTTTCGACGGAAAATGGATTCCGTAGAAGATGTTTGACGGAAAATGGATTCCTTCGAAGATTTTTGACGGAAAATGAGTTCCATCGAAAACGGATGAATAAAATAAATGCAAAAGAAATTGATTTTGTGAAGTTTTTCGACGGAAAATGGATTCTGTCGAAGATTTTTTACGGAAAATGTATTCCGTCAAAAATGGATGAATAAAATAAATGCAAAAGAAATTGATTTTGTGAAGTTTTTCGACGGAAAATGGATTCTGTCGAAGATTTTTGACAGAAAATGTATTTCGTCGAAAATGAATGAATTAAATTAGTGCAAAAGAAATTTATTTTGTGAAGTTTTTCAACGGAAAATGAATTCCGTCGAACATGGATTAATAAAATAAAAGTAAAAGAAATTGATTTTGTGAAGATTTTTGACGGAAAATGAATTCCGTCGAAAATGGATGAATAAAATAAATGCAAAAGAAATTGATTTTGGGAAGTTATTCGACGGAAAAAGGATTCCGTCGAAGATTTTTGACGGAAAATGAATTCCATCGAAAACGGATGAATAAAATAAATGCAAAAGAATTTGATTTTGTGAAGTTTTTCGACGGAAAATGGATTCTGTCGAAGATTTTTTACGGAAAATGAATTCCGTCGAAAATGGATGAATAAAATAAATGCAAAAGAAATTTATTTTGTGAAGTTTTTCGACGGAAAATGGATTCTGTCGAAGATTTTTGACATAAAATGTATTTCGTCGAAAATGAATGAATTAAATTAGTGCAAAAGAAATTTATTTTGTGAAGTTTTTCAACGGAAAATGAATTCCGTCGAACATGGATTAATAAAATAAAAGTAAAAGAAATTGATATTTTGAAGTTTTTCGACGGAAAATGAATTCCGTCGAAAACGGATGAATAAAATAAATGCAAAAGAAATTGATTTTGTGAAGTTTTTCGACAGAAAAAGAATTACGTCGAAAAAGGAATAATAAAATAAATGCAAAAAAAATTGATTTTTTGAAGTTTTTCGACGGAAAATGGATTCCGTAGAAGATTCTTGATGGAAAATGGATTCCGTCGAAGTTTTTGACGGAAAATGAATTCCGTCGAAAACGGATGAATAAAATAAATGAAAAAGAAATTGATTTTGTGAAGTTTTTCGACGGAAAATGGATTCCGTCGAAGATTTTGGACGAAAAATGTTTTCCGTCGAAAATGGATTAATAAAAAAAATGCAAAAGAAATTGATTTTGTGAAGATTTTTGACGGAAAATGAATTACGTCGAAAACGGATGAAAAAAATAAATGCAAAAGAAATTGATTTTGCGAAGTTTTTCGACGGAAAATGGATTCCGTCGAAGATTTTTGACAGAAAATGAATTTCGTCGAAAACGGATGAATAAAATAAATGCAAAAGAAATTGATTTTTCGAAGTTTTTCGACGGAAAATGGATTCCGTAGAAGATTTTTGATGGAAAATGGATTCCGTCGAAGATTTTTGACGGAAAATGAATTCCGTCGAAAATGCATGAATAAAATAAATGCAAAAGAAATTGATTTTATGAAATTTTTCGACGTAAAACGGATTCCTTCGAAAACGGATGAATAAAATAAATTCAAAAGAAATTGATTTTGTGAAGTTTTTCGACAGAAAACAAATTCCGCCGAAAACAGATGAATAAAGTAAATGCAAAAGAAATTGATTTTGTGCAGTTTTTCGACGGAAAATGGATTCCGTAGAAGATTTTTGACGGAAAATGGATTCCTTCGAAGATTTTTGACGGAAAATGAATTCCATCGAAAACGGATGAATAAAATAAATGCAAAAGAAATTGATTTTGTGAAGTTTTTCGACGGAAAATGGATTCTGTCGAAGATTTTTTTACGGAAAATGAATTCCGTCGAAAATGGATGAATAAAATAAATGCAAAAGAAATTTATTTTGTGAAGTTTTTCGACGGAAAATGGATTCGGTCGAAGATTTTTGACAGAAAATGTATTTCGTCGAAAATGAATGAATTAAATTAGTGCAAAAGAAATTTATTTTGTGAAGTTTTTCAACGGAAAATGAATTCCGTCGAACATGGATTAATAAAATAAAAGTAAAAGAAATTGATTTTTTGAAGTTTTTCGACGGAAAATGAATTCCGTCAAAAACGGATGAATAAAATAAATGCAAAAGAAATTGATTTTGTGAAGTTTTTCGACGGAAAATGGATTCTGTCGAAGATTTTTTAAGGAAAATGAATTCCGTCGAAAATGGATGAATAAAATAAATGCAAAAGAAATTGATTTTGTGAAGTTTTTCGACGGAAAATGGATTTTGTCGAAGATTTTTGACATAAAATGTATTTCGTCGAAAATGAATGAATTAAATTAGTGCAAAAGAAATTTATTTTGTGAAGTTTTTCAACGGAAAATGAATTCCGTCGAACATGGATTAATAAAATAAAAGTAAAAGAAATTGATTTTTTGAAGTTTTTCGACGGAAAATGAATTCCGTCGAAAATGGATGAATAAAATAAATGCAAAAGAAATTGATTTTGTGAAGTTTTTCGACAGCAAAAGAATTTCGTCGAAAACGGAATAATAAAATAAATGCAAAAGAAATTGATTTTGTGAAGTTTTTCGACGTAGAAGATTTTGATGGAAAATGGATTCCGTCGAAGATTTTTGTCGGAAAATGAATTCCGTCGAAAACGGATGAATAAAATAAATGCAAAAGAAATTGATTTTATGAAGTTTTTCGACGTAAAACGGATTCATTCGAAAATGGATGAATAAAATAAATTCAAAAGAAATTGATTTTGTGAAGTTTTTCGACAGAAAACAAATTCCGACGAAAACAGATGAATAAAGTAAATGCAAAAGAAATTGATTTTGTGCAGTTTTTCGACGGAAAATGGATTCCGTAGAAGATGTTTGATGGAAAATGGATTCCTTCGAAGTTTTCTGACGGAAAATGAGTTCCATCGAAAACGGATGAATAAAATAAATGCAAAAGAAATTGATTTTGTGAAGTTTTTCGACGGAAAATGGATTCTGTCGAAGATTTTTTACGGAAAATGTATTCCGTCGAAAATGGATGAATAAAATAAATGCAAAAGAAATTGATTTTGTGAAGTTTTTCGACGGAAAATGGATTCTGTCGAAGATTTTTGACAGAAAATGTATTTCGTCGAAAATGAATGAATTAAATTAGTGCAAAAGAAATTTATTTTGTGAAGTTTTTCAACGGAAAATGAATTCCGTCGAACATGGATTAATAAAATAAAAGTAAAAGAAATTGATTTTTTGAAGTTTTTCGACGGAAAATGAATTCCGTCGAAAACGGATGAATAAAATAAATGCAAAAGAAATTGATTTTGGGAAGTTTTTCGACGGAAAAAGGATTCCGTCGAAGATTTTTGACGGAAAATGAATTCCATCGAAAACGGATGAATAAAATAAATGCAAAAGAAATTGATTTTGTGAAGTTTTTCGACGGAAAATGGATTCTGTCGAAGATTTTTTACGGAAAATGAATTCCGTCGAAAATGGATGAATAAAATAAATGCAAAAGAAATTTATTTTGTGAAGTTTTTCGACGGAAAATGGATTCTGTAGAAGATTTTTGACATAAAATGTATTTCGTCGAAAATGAATGAATTAAATTAGTGCAAAAGAAATTTATTTTGTGAAGTTTTTCAACGGAAAATGAATTCCGTCGAACATGGATTAATAAAATAAAAGTAAAAGAAATTGATTTTTTGAAGTTTTTCGACGGAAAATGAATTCCGTCGAAAACGGATGAATAAAATAAATGCAAAAGAAATTGATTTTGTGAAGTTTTTCGACAGAAAAAGAATTACGTCGAAAAAGGAATAATAAAATAAATGCAAAAAAAATTGATTTTTTGAAGTTTTTCGACGGAAAATGGATTCCGTAGAAGATTTTTGATGGAAAATGGATTCCGTCGAAGATTTTTGACGGAAAATGAATTCCGTCGAAAACGGATGAATAAAATAAATGCAAAAGAAATTGACTTTCTGAAGTTTTTCGACGCAAAATGGATTCCGTCGAAGATTTTTGACGCAAAAGGTTTTCCGTCGAAAATGGATTAATAAAAAAAATGCAAAAGAAATTGATTTTGTGAAGATTTTTGACGGAAAATGAATTCCGTCAAAAACGGATGAAAAAAATAAATGCAAAAGAAATTGATTTTGCGAAGTTTTTCGACGGAAAATGGATTCCGTCGAAGATTTTTGACAGAAAATGAATTCCGTCGAAAACGGATGAATAAAATAAATGCAAAAGAAATTGATTTTTCGAAGTTTTTCGACGGAAAATGGATTCCGTAGAAGATTTTTGATGGAAAATGGATTCCGTCGAAGATTTTTGATGGAAAATGAATTCCGTCGAAAATGCATGAATAAAATAAATGCAAAAGAAATTGATTTTATGAAATTTTTCGACGTAAAACGGATTCCTTCGAAAACGGATGAATAAAATAAATTCAAAAGAAATTGATTTTGTGAAGTTTTCGACAGAAAACAAATTCCGCCGAAAACAGATGAATAAAGTAAATGCAAAAGAAATTGATTTTGTGCAGTTTTTCGACGGAAAATGGATTCCGTAGAAGATTTTTGACGGAAAATGGATTCATTCGAAGATTTTTGACGGAAAATGAATTCCATCGAAAACGGATGAATAAAATAAATGCAAAAGAAATTGATTTTGTGAAGTTTTTCGACGGAAAATGGATTCTGTCGAAGATTTTTTTACGGAAAATGAATTCCGTCGAAAATGGATGAATAAAATAAATGCAAAAGAAATTTATTTTGTGAAGTTTTTCGACGGAAAATGGATTCTGTCGAAGATTTTTGACAGAAAATGTATTTCGTCGAAAATGAATGAATTAAATTAGTGCAAAAGAAATTTATTTTGTGAAGTTTTTCAACGGAAAATGAATTCCGTCGAACATGGATTAATAAAATAAAAGTAAAAGAAATTGATTTTTTGAAGTTTTTCGACGGAAAATGAATTCCGTCGAAAACGGATGAATAAAATAATTGCAAAAGAAATTGATTTTGTGAAGTTTTTCGACGGAAAAAGGATTCCGTCGAAGATTTTTGATGGAAAATGAATTCCATCGAAAACGGATGAATAAAATAAATGCAAAAGAAATTGAGTTTGTGAAGTTTTTCGACGGAAAATGGATTCTGTCGAAGATTTTTTAAGGAAAATGAATTCCGTCGAAAATGGATGAATAAAATAAATGCAAAAGGAATTGATTTTGTGAAGTTTTTCGACGGAAAATGGATTTTGTCGAAGATTTTTGACATAAAATGTATTTCGTCGAAAATGAATGAATTAAATTAGTGCAAAAGAAATTTATTTTGTGAAGTTTTTCAACGGAAAATGAATTCCGTCGAACATGGATTAATAAAATAAAAGTAAAAGAAATTGATTTTTTGAAGTTTTTCGACGGAAAATGAATTCCGTCGAAAACGGATGAATAAAATAAATGCAAAAGAAATTGATTTTGTGAAGTTTTTCGACAGAAAAAGAATTTCGTCGAAAACGGAATAATAAAATAAATGCAAAAGAAATTGATTTTTTGAAGTTTTTCGACGGAAAATGGATTCCGTAGAAGATTTTTGATGGAAAATGGATTCCGTCGAAGATTTTTGACGGAAAATGAATTCCGTCGAAAACGGATGAATAAAATAAATGCAAAAGAAATTGATTTTATGAAGTTTTTCGACGTAAAACGGATTCATTCGAAAATGGATGAATAAAATAAATTCAAAAGAAATTGATTTTGTGAAGTTTTTCGACAGAAAACAAATTCCGACGAAAACAGATGAATAAAGTAAATGCAAAAGAAATTGATTTTGTGCAGTTTTTCGACGGAAAATGGATTCCGTAGAAGATGTTTGACGGAAAATGGATTCCTTCGAAGATTTTTGACGGAAAATGAGTTCCATCGAAAACGGATGAATAAAATAAATGCAAAAGAAATTGATTTTGTGAAGTTTTTCGACGGAAAATGGATTCTGTCGAAGATTTTTTACGGAAAATGTATTCCGTCGAAAATGGATGAATAAAATAAATGCAAAAGAAATTGATTTTGTGAAGTTTTTCGACGGAAAATGGATTCTGTCGAAGATTTTTGACAGAAAATGTATTTCGTCGAAAATGAATGAATTAAATTAGTGCAAAAGAAATTTATTTTGTGAAGTTTTTCAACGGAAAATGAATTCCGTCGAACATGGATTAATAAAATAAAAGTAAAAGAAATTGATTTTTTGAAGTTTTTCGACGGAAAATGAATTCCGTCGAAAACGGATGAATAAAATAAATGCAAAAGAAATTGATTTTGGGAAGTTTTTCGACGGAAAAAGGATTCCGTCGAAGATTTTTGACGGAAAATGAATTCCATCGAAAACGGATGAATAAAATAAATGCAAAAGAAATTGATTTTGTGAAGTTTTTCGACGGAAAATGGATTCAGTCGAAGATTTTTTAAGGAAAATGAATTCCGTCGAAAATGGATGAATAAAATAAATGCAAAAGAAATTTATTTTGTGAAGTTTTTCGACGGAAAATGGATTCTGTAGAAGATTTTTGACATAAAATGTATTTCGTCGAAAATGAATGAATTAAATTAGTGCAAAAGAAATTTATTTTGTGAAGTTTTTCAACGGAAAATGAATTCCGTCGATCATGGATTAATAAAATAAAAGTAAAAGAAATTGATTTTTTGAAGTTTTTCGACGGAAAATGAATTCCGTCGAAAACGGATGAATAAAATAAATGCAAAAGAAATTGATTTTGTGAAGTTTTTCGACAGAAAAAGAATTACGTCGAAAAAGGAATAATAAAATAAATGCAAAAAAAATTGATTTTTTGAAGTTTTTCGACGGAAAATGGATTCCGTAGAAGATTTTTGATGGAAAATGGATTCCGTCGAAGATTTTTGACGGAAAATGAATTCCGTCGAAAACGGATGAATAAAATAAATGCAAAAGAAATTGACTTTCTGAAGTTTTTCGACGCAAAATGGATTCCGTCGAAGATTTTTGACGCAAAAGGTTTTCCGTCGAAAATGGATTAATAAAAAAAATGCAAAAGAAATTGATTTTGTGAAGATTTTTGACGGAAAATGAATTCCGTCAAAAACGGATGAAAAAAATAAATGCAAAAGAAATTGATTTTGCGAAGTTTTTCGACGGAAAATGGATTCCGTCGAAGATTTTTGACAGAAAATGAATTCCGTCGAAAACGGATGAATAAAATAAATGCAAAAGAAATTGATTTTTCGAAGTTTTTCGACGGAAAATGGATTCCGTAGAAGATTTTTGATGGAAAATGGATTCCGTCGAAGATTTTTGACGGAAAATGGATTTCGTCGAAGATTTTTGACGGAAAATGGATGAATAAAATAAATGCAAAAGAAATTGATTTTATGAAATTTTTCGACGTAAAACGGATTCCTTCGAAAACGGATGAATAAAATAAATTCAAAAGAAATTGATTTTGTGAAGTTTTTCGACAGAAAACAAATTCCGCCGAAAACAGATGAATAAAGTAAATGCAAAAGAAATTGATTTTGTGCAGTTTTTCGACGGAAAATGGATTCCGTAGAAGATTTTTGACGGAAAATGGATTCATTCGAAGATTTTTGACGGAAAATGAATTCCATCGAAAACGGATGAATAAAATAAATGCAAAAGAAATTGATTTTGTGAAGTTTTTCGACGGAAAATGGATTCTGTCGAAGATTTTTTTACGGAAAATGAATTCCGTCGAAAATGGATGAATAAAATAAATGCAAAAGAAATTTATTTTGTGAAGTTTTTCGACGGAAAATGGATTCTGTCGAAGATTTTTGACAGAAAATGTATTTCGTCGAAAATGAATGAATTAAATTAGTGCAAAAGAAATTTATTTTGTGAAGTTTTTCAACGGAAAATGAATTCCGTCGAACATGGATTAATAAAATAAAAGTAAAAGAAATTGATTTTTTGAAGTTTTTCGAAGGAAAATGAATTCCGTCGAAAACGGATGAATAAAATAATTGCAAAAGAAATTGATTTTGGGAAGTTTTTCGACGGAAAAAGGATTCCGTCGAAGATTTTTGATGGAAAATGAATTCCATCGAAAACGGATGAATAAAATAAATGCAAAAGAAATTGAGTTTGTGAAGTTTTTCGACGGAAAATGGATTCTGTCGAAGATTTTTTAAGGAAAATGAATTCCGTCGAAAATGGATGAATAAAATAAATGCAAAAGGAATTGATTTTGTGAAGTTTTTCGACGGAAAATGGATTTTGTCGAAGATTTTTGACATAAAATGTATTTCGTCGAAAATGAATGAATTAAATTAGTGCAAAAGAAATTTATTTTGTGAAGTTTTTCAACGGAAAATGAATTCCGTCGAACATGGATTAATAAAATAAAAGTAAAAGAAATTGATTTTTTGAAGTTTTTCGACGGAAAATGAATTCCGTCGAAAATGGATGAATAAAATAAATGCAAAAGAAATTGATTTTGTGAAGTTTTTCGACAGAAAAAGAATTTCGTCGAAAACGGAATAATAAAATAAATGCAAAAGAAATTGATTTTTTGAAGTTTTTCGACGGAAAATGGATTCCGTAGAAGATTTTTGATGGAAAATGGATTCCGTCGAAGATTTTTCACGGAAAATGAATTCCGTCGAAAACGGATGAATAAAATAAATGCAAAAGAAATTGATTTTATGAAGTTTTTCGACGTAAAACGGATTCATTCGAAAATGGATGAATAAAATAAATTCAAAATAAATTGATTTTGTGAAGTTTTTCGACAGAAAACAAATTCCGACGAAAACAGATGAATAAAGTAAATGCAAAAGAAATTGATTTTGTGCAGTTTTTCGACGGAAAATGGATTCCGTAGAAGATGTTTGACGGAAAATGGATTCCTTCGAAGATTTTTGACGGAAAATGAGTTCCATCGAAAACGGATGAATAAAATAAATGCAAAAGAAATTGATTTTGTGAAGTTTTTCGACGGAAAATGGATTCTGTCGAAGATTTTTTACGGAAAATGTATTCCGTCGAAAATGGATGAATAAAATAAATGCAAAAGAAATTGATTTTGTGAAGTTTTTCGACGGAAAATGGATTCTGTCGAAGATTTTTGACAGAAAATGTATTTCGTCGAAAATGAATGAATTAAATTAGTGCAAAAGAAATTTATTTTGTGAAGTTTTTCAACGGAAAATGAATTCCGTCGAACATGGATTAATAAAATAAAAGTAAAAGAAATTGATTTTTTGAAGTTTTTCGACGGAAAATGAATTCCGTCGAAAACGGATGAATAAAATAAATGCAAAAGAAATTGATTTTGGGAAGTTTTTCGACGGAAAAAGGATTCCGTCGAAGATTTTTGACGGAAAATGAATTCCATCGAAAACGGATGAATAAAATAAATGCAAAAGAAATTGATTTTGTGAAGTTTTTCGATGGAAAATGGATTCAGTCGAAGATTTTTTAAGGAAAATGAATTCCGTCGAAAATGGATGAATAAAATAAATGCAAAAGAAATTTATTTTGTGAAGTTTTTCGACGGAAAATGGATTCTGTAGAAGATTTTTGACATAAAATGTATTTCGTCGAAAATGAATGAATTAAATTAGTGCAAAAGAAATTTATTTTGTGAAGTTTTTCAACGGAAAATGAATTCCGTCGAACATGGATTAATAAAATAAAAGTAAAAGAAATTGATTTTTTGAAGTTTTTCGACGGAAAATGAATTCCGTCGAAAACGGATGAATAAAATAAATGCAAAAGAAATTGATTTTGTGAAGTTTTTCGACAGAAAAAGAATTACGTCGAAAAAGGAATAATAAAATAAATGCAAAAAAAAATTGATTTTTTGAAGTTTTTCGACGGAAAATGGATTCCGTAGAAGATTTTTGATGGAAAATGGATTCCGTCGAAGATTTTTGACGGAAAATGAATTCCGTCGAAAACGGATGAATAAAATAAATGCAAAAGAAATTGACTTTCTGAAGTTTTTCGACGCAAAATGGATTCCGTCGAAGATTTTTGACGCAAAAGGTTTTCCGTCGAAAATGGATTAATAAAAAAAATGCAAAAGAAATTGATTTTGTGAAGATTTTTGACGGAAAATGAATTCCGTCAAAAACGGATGAAAAAAATAAATGCAAAAGAAATTGATTTTGCGAAGTTTTTCGACGGAAAATGGATTCCGTCGAAGATTTTTGACAGAAAATGAATTCCGTCGAAAACGGATGAATAAAATAAATGCAAAAGAAATTGATTTTTCGAAGTTTTTCGACGGAAAATGGATTCCGTAGAAGATTTTTGATGGAAAATGGATTCCGTCGAAGATTTTTGACGGAAAATGGATTTCGTCGAAGATTTTTGACGGAAAATGAATTCCGTCGAAAATGCATGAATAAAATAAATGCAAAAGAAATTGATTTTATGAAATTTTTCGACGTAAAACGGATTCCTTCGAAAACGGATGAATAAAATAAATTCAAAAGAAATTGATTTTGTGAAGTTTTTCGACAGAAAACAAATTCCGCCGAAAACAGATGAATAAAGTAAATGCAAAAGAAATTGATTTTGTGCAGTTTTTCGACGGAAAATGGATTCCGTAGAAGATTTTTGACGGAAAATGGATTCATTCGAAGATTTTTGACGGAAAATGAATTCCATCGAAAACGGATGAATAAAATAAATGCAAAAGAAATTGATTTTGTGAAGTTTTTCGACGGAAAATGGATTCTGTCGAAGATTTTTTTACGGAAAATGAATTCCGTCGAAAATGGATGAATAAAATAAATGCAAAAGAAATTTATTTTGTGAAGTTTTTCGACGGAAAATGGATTCTGTCGAAGATTTTTGACAGAAAATGTATTTCGTCGAAAATGAATGAATTAAATTAGTGCAAAAGAAATTTATTTTGTGAAGTTTTTCAACGGAAAATGAATTCCGTCGAACATGGATTAATAAAATAAAAGT
>JAVKPL010004209.1:0-21698 GCA_032173675.1 Gastrolobium villosum
AACCAATAAAGGACAAATAATAAAAATAATTATAACCCCGTAATACAATTTGATGTTGGCTAGTTATGTGGAGCAAGTGAAAATCCTTATTTTTTGGGGGCATACGAATTTTTAAACCAATGACAATCTTGGGTGCAAAATCTCCCTTTGAAAACGAACATCATGTTACAGGGCGTTTAGTAGAAGAAAAAAAAAATTTATCAGGAAAATATAAATATTAGAAATATCGTAGAAAAATAAGTTTGGTAGGAAAATAAAAATATATATATATGTTTGGTAGGGTGAAATATTATTAGAAAAATTGATTAAAATTTTTTAAGTCTATGTTAATGGGAAGATGGGTTCAAATTACTAAAATAACTTCTCTAATTTTTGAATATCAATACAAGTAACCCGAGATCTCTGTTGAGTTGAAATCCACTTGCTACTTTAATTTTATTTTTTCACATGGGTTTATGAAGAAGTTTGACATTTGCCCCCATTTTGCTTGAATTGAGGATTCTCGTAGTACTTTTTTTTTTCTTCTGGTTTATAGGATTTGTTATTTGTTCTTTACGCTTTGTGTCCCCAAGATAAATTCAAGGTTCATGTTGGAAAACTTTCGCAAGATGGGGTTGAAATTTTGGAACAATAATTTTCTGGAATAGTTCGTTTTTCCCGCAAATCTCAAAATATCACCTCACAAGTGGTTTTTTGGAATAGTAATTTTCTTGAAATTTTGCAAACAAACCAAAATGCTGGCCAAAGAATTTGCTTGGTTATATTTTTTTGACTTTTGTATCAAACATGGTAAAACTGAAATATCAATGGAAGTTGTCTAGGTATCTATAACAAAAATCTCTACCAAGCACTACTGATCTGAATAAATATTATACAAATATTAGGCCTAAATCAAAAGCTTTCACGACGAAGCCAAGCTTTTAGTCCACAAAGGCTGCAAAGCTATCTCTCAAAGCTTCATAATATTAAAGACTCCATGACAGCAAAACTCCTCAACATTAAACATGACAGCCATATTACTTTGGCTCCAAGACAAGTAAACCTAATTACTAAGTATGTCTCACCAAGTGTCTAAAGCTGCACAATATTAAAGGATATCTCAGCAAGCTGCACAATATTAAAGGCTATCTCAGCAAATCTACTAAAAGTGTCTAAAGCTCTTAAGCTTAGGTTTGAGGTGAACTTAGTATGCAGGCACCTGAACCCTTATACTAGTACTTGAGATAAAACCTTAAAGGTTAAAAACTCAAGTTTAAGAAAATCTAGTATGCAAGCACCTGAACCTTAGGTCAGTACTGTAAATATCAAATGAAGCAACATCAAACATGCGATATCAGATTCAGAATGACAAGATCATAAACGACTTACAAACATCTTGCCAGAACAACATCAAGATTAATGAAAAGTACACAATGAATATCATACATGAATTATGTTATTACCATACATAAAAGCTATGATGCAGGCTTGAAATTAACTGAGCTTACTGATGTGTGAAACAAGTATTGAAGTTACTTGTATAAACTGAAAGTGAAAGATTGTATTGAAGCAACAGAGCTCAAGAATGATGAAAAGCGAGACATGAAAATAAAACTAATCTCACATGAATCTCCTCTAAAATGAATACTGGCTATGCTCCTAAGGCTTGAATCTTAGGTCTTGAAGAAAAGGGAAAACTGGTATACATGCACTTGAACCCTTATACCCGCACTTTAGGCTTGAACCTTAGGTGAGTACCGCAATATCAAATAAAGCGACATCAAATTCAGAATAGAGAGATCACAAATGAATTTCAGCCATCTCACCCAAAGCGACATCAATACTCAAGCTAACGACATTACAAAAGACATTCAAACATCAAACACGAACAAACAGCATCAACCTTCTTTAGAATCATGACGTTAAACAAAATCAAAATGACATCACATTCAGATTATCAAGATCGAATGTGACATCAAACTCACACAAGCGGCATCAAAACCAAGTAACGCCCGGCCGTTTCAAGAATCAACGACTATTCCCACATACTAACACGAGACTTTTCAGTGTGCTTTTTCCTCACTCGCACACTTCCTGGGAAAACTTCCCAGGAGGTCACCCATCCTAGAGTTGCACCAAGTCAAGCACGCTTAAATGTGGAGTTTTTTCGATCCGAGCTACCGAAAAGAAGATGCATCTTGTTAGTATAGGTAGTACCAATTAATTCTTATGAGCTATTCCAAACTGTGCAGTCTCACATCTGTACAGTCTTTGGAATCTCTCTCTTTTGGGTGTAGATTCGATTCATCCATGCATGTATCCCACGCTGGAAGCCTGTCAGGAGCCGCTCCTTGTCCATGCCCTTTCGCACCGGCGATCATTCCCTGCCCTCATCAGTGCTCGGGATGTTACAAAGAGCGTGCAATATAGAAAGGTACGCAAATATATGAATTATGAAATGTATATGTAAGGTGCAGGGTACAAATATCATTGTGAGAAATCTGAAGCACCAGCAAAGTACAGAATATGGTGCAAGATAAAAGCACAGTGAAATGAATCTTCCAAGTTGACAGACAAATTATCTCGTGAACTTCTACATAGCGCTACTCATGCTCTCAGTATAAACAACAAGTTGGGGGGGCTTCTGATCTAGAATAAATATAGAGATACAAGGCCCACATTGAAAGGCTTAACTATGAAGAAAAGACCCAAGTCAACAAAGGTTGCTTCTACAAACTTTACCACCAAGCAAAAGCAAAATCTGCATTACCTTATCTAAAGACCACCCACAAGGACTAGTGAAAAAAGCTTGCAGCCTCACCACTTGCAAGCTGGTCATCTCTCTGCATCTCTCCACCAAGCTAGACATCTCTCTACTATAATATGAATGTGTTAACTCAAAGGTACACATCTTCTCCTACATGAATAAACTTGCTTGAACCAAATCTAACTTGAGCGTCGGAGTGTCTTGCAAATACACCCCTCACCTTGTTTAAATGAAGACACATGTGTTAAAGCTGGTACAAGTCAAAGTCGCATCAAACTACTTATGTAGAGGAATATCACATGGTCACCTCAGATAAAAATGGAACTGATCAAATAGTTTCATGGCAACTTGTAGCCTTTTCCCATTTTAGCGTGTATTGCAATTTAGGCATGTAGGAAATATAACTAACTTTAGGCTTCGTCTTTATAAATAATGATAAAAAAATAACCAAACAAATATTTCTAACCTGATAAGAGATATAAGTGGGATAAATGCGTTATTGGTTCTAAATTTGCCAAAAAATAAATTTTATCTCTTTACTTATAGATGCAATATTATCCCTTAGAAATATGCCATAAAATTGAATGATTTAAAAGAAGAATAATAACAATAACAATAAACAAATAATTTTCTTAATTATTAAATTTTAAAAAAATAAAAGAAATATTTTTATTCATAAAGGGGTAACTAAGTCGTGAGGGCTTGTTAACCTTATAATATTCGGGTCATTATAATTGTGACTGTTTGATGATCCAAAACTTATTAAATTTATTTTTCTAAAAAATATATAATAACATTAAAATTAATTTATCAATAAGGAGAGATTTATATGACAGCCTATTGATCTTGTAATCTTTAGTATCATTTTAGCTATGACAGTTTCATGATAAGGATTTATTTAAGATATAAAAATATTAAAATTAACTTATCGAAAAGGGTTGGCTTAGCCATAACGGTTTGTTAGCTCTATGGCCTATACTTAGAATTATTGTAGTCGTAACAACTTGATGATTCAAAGTGTCCAAACTTAATAATGAATCTTTTATAATAACTAATATATAATTATTAAGAAATGGCGTAGCTTTGAATTCTCTATTATCCCAAGAGATATGTGGGAGCAAAATTTTATTTGTCATGCCAAAATATAATGTTTTTAATATAGTCTTTGTAATTATTTTATGGGTTTAAAGTTTCTAAAGTTAATTTAGATAATTTTATTTAATGTTCACCAAAATATACACAAAAAGTGTGTAGGGTCCATATTTTCTTTCTCTCTCTCTTCCCTTCACATGGCTCCCCACATTTTTTTGTATGTGTTTTGATGAATATTAGATAAAGTTATCTAAAATAACTTTAGAAACTTTAAACCCTTATTTTATTTGTCTTTGGGATGAACAAATATTTTTAAGGTTTATAAATAAGTTACACAATATTACTCTCCTTTCATATAAGATAACTTCTCTCATTTTCGCACTCCACATTTTTTCTTCTTTTCCGTTTTTCTTTTAATGGTGGGACCCACCCATTTTCTCTCTATAACATAAGATCATTATCTTATGTTAAAAGAGAGTAATAAAATCCATTAACTTAAGGTAACCATTTTATAATGAATGTATTTGGGGTATAGTGGAATTAAATTTTCACTCTTTCTAATCGTAATTAAGCTCCCGAACCTTGATCTTAATTATTTAAAGACTAGTTTACAAAGTAAAAGGATTTTTTCCATTTTTTTTTTTATAACATTTTTTCCAATTTTTATAACTCAGAAAAATTGGTGGCGACATTTGTTTAACATAATTTTTTTGGGTCGCTACATGCAGGCCGTCCAATATTAGGAACACATTTTTCAGTATGTGGGTAGTATAAATGTAAATAGACCATGAATATGAATGTAATGATGTACAAAAAATAGAACATGAATATTAGAACCAAAAATATTAAATCAGAACTGAGAACATGTTGGTCTAACTAAACCCCAAAACTAGTTCATGAGAATTGTCCAACACTACAACTCGCCAAGTCATTAGAAAAAATATTTTGCTAGTACAATTGGCCTACGTGAAATAACAGATAATAATAGAACATGATTCAAGTGTGAAGGAAAGCATAATAACAAAATTATTGTGTCTTTTGAGTGTTCCAACAGTAAGTAATAAAAATTATATCATCTAGACAACCATTAGTGATAAAGTTTTTGAGACCCAGTTACGAATATAGTTTTTAGGCCCATTGTCTTGGTGTCTATTTTGTTTTTTATATAAATAAAAATAAATAAATTTTCTTTTCCAATTTTTTTTGCCATAAAATGAAACAGAAATGAAAATTATACTTACAGGATTCAGGGGTTTACTGAAGCATAAGTAAAGCGAGCAATACCGATTTTTATGTCTCATTCTTCTTGATAAGAGTGATCCTATCAACATTTGTGAACATATATATACCAAGAGAAAAATAGATAAAATTTACACATAAGATCCATTCCTGGAGCAATACGTTAGAATGCCACATGTACAAGTAAAAAAAAAAAAAAAAGGTTTTATAACTCTCATTTAACATGAGAATTCAATTTTTCCTACACACTCTTCGATTTTCGTGCTGATATGGGTCTCACATATAATTTTTTCTAACACATGGGTCCCACATGCTTTTTATCTCTACAACATGAGATTTGAATTCTCATTCAACATAAGAATTATAAAACCCAAAAAAAAAAAATTAAAAAGGAAAGAAGAAAAAGAGGTTGCAAGCTGCATGACAGCATGAGGCATTTTTTCTGTGCATGATTTCCCCATGGATGAGAGGACATAATTCACTGGACCTGTATATGTCCTCCTTGGTCCCAAAGAATTGAAGAACTTAAATGAGACCGTATAAATATATAATCAGAAAAGATCACCTATGCTTTGGCTGTAGCATATACAAGAAAATTCCACCTGCAACTGAAACATTGAGTGACTCATATTCTCCAGCCATTGCAATGCTCACGAGCTCACAGGCCTGCAGGGATTTTTCAGAAAGGCCACTACCCTCACTGCCTAAAACTAAGCACAATGGTGTATCTGATATGGAATCACAGAAGCTTGGAGAAAGCAAACAAACTGGCTTGACCAATCCTTCATGCTCTGGATGCCCAGCAAGCATCTTCATTCCGAATTCTTCTTTGAGAGACATCAGATGATTCCAACTGCCAGAAACTACAGGAAGCTGAAAGGAGGCGCCTCGGCTTGCTCGGAGAGCTTTCTCATTGAATGGATCACAGCAGCCAGGAAGAAGAAAAACTCCATCCTGTCCCACAATAGTCATTAGTTCATGCTTTCTGGTAAAATTAAAAACATAAATTAAGAAGTACTTTCCATATTTAATTATATTTCACGATTTGTTTCTAATAGGAACAAGGTATTTTGTTAAATAAAAAATAGAGGTGAACCCAATTACAAAAATTAGAATCAAATTCAAGGTTCATCACTCTCACTCACAAAACAAGAAAGCAAAACATTAAACACTGCAAAGCTTTGAGGGTCTGCAAACCTCCCAACCCAAAAGCCTCAAAACTCACTCAATGAATGACCGGATGTCCTCTTCCCTACATTTTCCTCTCTTTTATCTTTGCTGCTAACCCTTTCCCTTTTCTTCTCATTCTCCTCCGCACGTAGGTTACAACCCAAATCCCTCTTCTGCTCTTTTCTCATAGGGGTGCGTAACAATACTGGCCCCCAAAGGATGGACTTTGTCCTCAAGGTAGAGGTCTGGGTAAGTGCCTTGTAACGACCGAAAGGAGTTCTACCAGGTTCCTTTGCTTGAAGCACAACAGTTAAGTGATAATTGAAGCATAATGGTTTCCACATTGCTTGAGTTCTACCAAGGTCTCATTGCTTGAAGCATAATGACTGCATTCCTAGTTTCTTGCAAACCTCATTTGTTCCTCAATCTTCCAGTCCAACAACTGACTAACTGTATCTCCCAGGTCAACAAATAAAAAGTTGTGGAGTATGCTGCTAACTGACAATTGCATTGTCTTTGCTTCATTTGTTCCCTTCTTTGGCAAACAGTTTTCACACATTAGGTAGGGCTACCGCGTCTCCAATCATCCTTTTCAAAAAGTTTAGAAGTGTTTAACATGTCATCCTTTTGTATTAATGAATTATACCAATGATGAATTCTCCTGCCACCAACAATCATTCTAGTGGTGACTGTGTCCCTGTCCCTGATACCCAAATACAGTCTGGCCCCCGTCTCTAGTCCCTAACTTAACCTGGCCTAATCTCCATCCCCATCCCTAATCCTAGATGCAGTCTATCTTCGTCTCCAGTCCCAGATGCATTCAATCCCCAATGCTAAACAATGTTGCTTGCCATTACAATATACTTTTCACTTATTTTCTTTTAGTATGTCTAATTGTAACAAGCTTAAAGCTTAGTAAGATTTCTCCGGAGTGAGAATTAGAATATCCATGAAATATTTCATAATATCCGTTATGGTATCTCAAAATATTTAGAATGTCTTAGATGATCTTTCAGGAATGCTTTCCATATTTCTTTATATTTCACGATTCATTTCCTTAGTTGATTAATATTAAGAGACTAGTACTAGTATAAGTAGAATTATTTCTCATTGACAGACCTGCTTACTGAGACATGCTACAAGGAGATGGGAAGAAGAAGGATAAACAAACAAGGGTAAGGAAGACAAATAGAAAATAAAGGGAATATTCATGTTGTTAAATCTAAAGCATAATTGAATGCTAACCTGGCAAGGAATAGCGGGACGTGGAAATTCAGTTAGGGAAAAATGAGAATATAAGAGGAAAAGATAGATAGTACAAGGCAGGCATTAATTGAGAGGAAAAGAGAGCTTGGGCTAGAGGTTCTGTACATTTGCATAACTCTAGATTTATCTTTAAATTTCTGCATTTTTTCTATCCTGGAGCTGGTCTCCATTATTATAATCAGTAAAAATCAGCTCCTATCAATTGGTATAAGAGCTCCTTGTCCAAGAACCATGGATGGTGAGTACCCAAAGAATGGAGGTGTTGGAGGAGAGACTACATGGGTGGGATCTTCTTTCGAGGCTCAATCATGTTAATGTTAATGAAGCAACAATTATAAACGCCACAAAAAACATAGCACTAGAGGGAGATCCAATGGCAATTATTCTGCTTCAAACAAAACTAGATCGATATGCTTCAAGCAATGAGACTCGGATGGAATTTTCTCTCACACTTCGCGCAGGACCTGACCTCTTCATTTACCTTGAGGACAAAGCAAATCCTGTTGGGGGAATAATGATAGACCCCTTTAGTGAGGCATATGCTTCAAGGAAAGGGATGTGAAATAGAACGATAAACATACAAGATTGAGGAGGACAGAATAGGAAATAAAGGGAATACTAAAGTTGTTATGTCTAGAACATAACTAAATGTTGAGCTACCAAGGAATAGTGGGAGGTGGGAATTTGGTTAGGGAAAAATGAGAATATAAGAGGGAAGGAAATGTAGTGCAAGGAAGGCATGAGTTGAGAGGAAAAGGGAATGAGTTTTGGCCAGAGGTTCTGTAATCTACAGAACTCTAGATTTATCTTTTAATTTCTGTATTTTTTTTGTTCTTGTAAGGAGCTGGTCTCCATTATTATAATCAGTAATAATCAGTTAGTATTTCATATCATATTATTATACCAAAGAGAATATTATTTATGGTCTCTTTTATCCCTCTTTTCCTCCTCGTCTACCTAAATCCCTATAATTTCAACATAGTTCTCAAGCCAAAGATAATACAAGAAGACAATTTTGTTCGATGATTAAATTATAAAACACGAATTATGAAGACATACAGTTCCCAGAACAAGGGAACAAGGGCATATATAGTGTAAATCATTGTTCCACTTTTATAGAGGAAATTCTCATCGAGGAAGAAAATGAAGTTGTAAATTTATTTCCTTTGACTGTTAATGCCACTGGATGATTACATGACCTATTTATAAGAATGATGAATAGAGAGAGTAACCTTCTACATGTTTGTTTGAAGAGTAAAACTGTAAAACTTCAAAGAAAATGCAGTCCATCAACAACTGGTTAAAACCAGTCAATACTCAACAAATAACAAGAGAAACTACATATGAGGCTACTCTTAGATGAGAGGATATGCTCCGATACAGTAAAGCTGGTTGAACTTAAACATAGGAATAAAATTGCATATATAACAAGAAGGTCAGAATAGCAAGCACCTAGGAACAAAATAATGATAACAGGAGAACAATGCCAATGGCCCCCACACGCAAGGAAGGAGGATAATTCCTTACCCATCTGAAGGCCACAGCTGATCTGAGCAACGTACCAAGGTTACCAGGATCCTGCAGTGATCGATTCTAAAAAATCAGTAATGCCACAAGAAATTTCTGAAACCTACAAGTTTTTATGGTGTTTGCACTTCATCAACATATATTTCCTACATACTATATGTAAGATGAGGAGAAACCGTGGGGCCTGGGAGGTGAATTTTGTACTTCTGAGGAGCATGAGCTTGGGCATTTTAATTTTACATTTTACCATGAGAATATAGGTTATAGAACACTTGTCAAAATTCTGCCAAGTGCTTGTCTCAAGATTGGACAGCCTAGCATAACTCAGTATTAATATTTTTTATGAGAACTCAGTAATGAAATTTAATCATGAGGTTTCCAATAATAATTACATTAGCAAATATAAAGGGCCCCACATTAAACAGAAGCTCACAAAATGATTTTATAGAATATTCAACAACATAGACCAAACAAAAGTCAAATTAGGAATTCGGCTCCACCTTTCAAAAGAGAAATGCACGTCAACAATATCAGACGGAGAAAATTACAAGATCCAAATGGATAAATCAAGAAGGGGCATTACGTGTCACCTGAATCCCATCAAGGACTAAAATTCGATGTACAAATGGAAACCACTCCAGGCAGTTTTTCTTATCGCCATCTACATTGAAAAATCTGGCTGGAATTTTCACAAGGGCAATGGCATCAATAGAGTCAGAGGATTCCAGCCCTGAAAGTTTTCTCATCACTATGGAGCTCACACGCACAATAGAAGCAGTGTATTTATCCAACCCATAGGGAATTTCAACTTTATCAGGAAGAATTAAACAATCCATTATAACACTTTCATCTTGCAATGACTCTTGAAACCTGCAGATCTCTCTGAAAATAACAATTTTCTGTCATCCATCCATGTAGTTTTCCTCCATAATTTTAGTCGTACATATCATTTGTTCTTTAAAAAAGTTAAGGCTATGCTAACTAGCTAAAATTGTTCTTTAAGCTATTAGATGAAGACACATAATAATTTATATTATGTCTCTAATACTCTCCCTCGTGCAAGAGCACTTTGGGCTTGAACTGCCGATAATACACAAGCCCATATACCTTGTATCGAAATTTAACTTTTTATTAGAAGAATGAAGGCACCAAGGATCGAACTTTAGACAATTGGTCCTAGAGACTCTAATACCATATCATAAACCAATTATCCCGAAAGCTTAAGCCGTTAGGTGAAGACTTTGATATTGCATCTCTAACATGAGTTAAGCCATACACTACTAGAAATTGTAATTTTATGTGTATTGATGTGATAAGGGATCCTAAAATGGAGACAAGGACACAAACAATTACAATATGGCCAGGAAAAAAATAATTTCAGGATATTTTTTTATCCGGGTTACTTTGAGGGTTTTCCTTCATGACTGAAAGGTCATGGGTTCGAATCCAGGAAACAGTCTCTTTGCAATTATGCAAGGGTAAGGCTGCGTACAAGGATCTCCTCCACCCCACACGTTAGTCGGGTTTAACAGGGAGTGGTTTTTTTTTTTTACTTTGAGGGTTTGAACCTAAGGCTTCTATTTAGATAAACTTCATATTAATGTACAACTATTTAAGCTTACTTGGGACATCTAACTTGAAGCTTAGTAACCGTTCTTAGCTAGAATTCCAAACCTCCCATAACTTAAAAGAAAATTAAATAAATAGTAAACAACAAGCATGATAGGGATAAGAGAAAAAAGAAACACAGGCAGCAGATTCTATCCATAATCAATAGAGAGAAAAAATTAAATTAAATTAAAGCTCATTCTTTTAAAGAACAGAACTGAAAACAAACTTTCAGACTTACTATTTCGACAAACAATCCTTAAAGATAAAGTCAATCACTAAAAATCAAAACTTCATGAACTTTAAGGCCATGAGAGATATAATAACTAAAAATATCAAGGACCACAATCATCAAATTAATCCAACCACCCAATTAACAACACAATCTGAAATAACTCGCTTCAAAAGTTACACAATACTTTAACCAAAACCCATGAATTTTTTCTTTTAAAATATTCGAAATTTGAAGGCAGTATAACTGAAAAACAAATATTTTCACAACCAAAAAACAATTTTCTTTAAAAAAAATTAAAAATCACAAAAAGAGTCACCGCCAAACTACCTTAACCCACCAAACAAACACCTAGTAAAAGAAAATTCAACAAAAGCATAGAAGAATCCATGAGACCTGATAGGTGTAGAACCCACAAGAAGAGCAGAACCATGAGAGCGGCGATAAGAAGAGCTGTTGCGGAGCTTGACGCAGTGCTTCACAAATGGGTTTGAAGCACTAGTTATCAGTTTCGATTTTCCATCACGTGTTACATCGTGAGAGGTTCGTTGTTCTTGAGGGTGGCTTTTTTGTTGGGGTGAAGTAACTGAAAGCAATGGCTGAAAAGACCATCCTTTCTGACTTTGAGAGTAGAAAATGGAAGCACAGTGAGGGTTGCTGCTGCATTGCATTTTTGTTCGTTCCTTCTTCTTCTTCTTCCTCTGCTGGCGATGGCTATGCTATGCTATATTTCAGCAAAAGCTATGAAAATTTTGGGGAAAGGATTGGAGATTGAAGTCGATAATTGATTTTAGCACGTGATGATATATTTCACCAAATTTAACGATCTGTAAGAAATAAAAAAAAAAAAAAACTAGTGAAAAGTGTTTATCAAATGAGATAATTTACGTTCTTTCACCCTAACAAAGGGTGAGACTCATATCTTTATTTTTTTTTTAATCTTTATCTCTCCTAAAATGACATAACCTCTAAGTATAACAATATAGAGAAATGAAGAAACCCATATTTATTTTAAAAAATAGTAGGGTTTTATAAGAGTTATGCAATAAGAAAAATGATTCTGTCAAGATATAGAGATTCGTTTTACGTACCAGAATTTTTTTGCTGCGGACACGACAGAATTTTTTTATAAGGTCATGTTATATAATAGATGATAAACGCAAAATAAAAAAAAAATAAAAAAGTATGAGTTTGAGAATTTCTATGTCTATAACATAATCTAAATATTTTTTATATTATTAAAAAAAACAATTATAACATTATACTTTTATTTTTCAAAGAAATTATACCAAAAATAATTTTTTTTAAGAAATAAAACCCTTTCGTGATGCGAAAATGGGTGTTTTTTATATTCAAAATTACTGATTTCTGAAAAAATAAATTAAATACTATTTTTCGTAGGGTTTTATATTTCTCATATTAGATGAAAATTGAAATCTCATTGTTGTAGAGATAAAAAGTATGTGGGACTCATTTGTTAGAAAAAATTAGATGTAGAACCCATGTCAACACGAAAATCGAATGCTGTGTAGGAAAGTTTGAATTCTCATAATAAATGAGAAATATAAAACCTTTTTTCTTAAAAGTATATTTTAGAAATTAACTCAAATGTAAAATGTCTCTTGTTTTTAGAAGAAAAAAATCATTTAAACAATAACGCAAAAAATGTCCTTTTTTTTTTAAAAAAAAAAGAAAATCTTGTACGAGGATCATTGTTCGGATGTTTGGTTAGTGGGAAGATTTTATTTTTATGAGAAAGTGACATTGGATTTCTTACTTTCATGTGTTTTGTACAAAAGACGTGCACAAAATTTCCTAGGAAAATTACAATCCCAAGATTCTGATTTATACACACAAATCCCAACTCAGAATACCATCCAACATGTGGTATTGTGAGAAAGAATATCATCCAGCCCAGAATACCATCCGATGGGAAACTTTGTTATTTGTTATTTTTTTTAGAAAAATTATCCTTGTCTATTCTTCTTGGTTCTTCTTCTGACTCCTTTCTTATCTGCTTTCTTCTTCTTCACTCTTTCTGATCTACTTATTGTTCAGGTAAAACATTTTAATCTTTAGCTCCTAACCTTTGTATAATAGTCTAATATAATTAATTAGCAAAATATGTGTGATTAGATAATTAAGAATGTATTAGTGAGTAAAAATAAGTAAATTCCCTAATAAAATTAATTTGGATCACTTTTTAGGTAAAAAGTGTACTCAGTGAAAATTAAGGGGTGTAGACAAAAGTGCCCAAAATAAAAAATGGAAGTAGAAATATTCCTAGAAAAATATTCCAGACTCTTGGGTAAAGTTTGGTAATTAATGGAGTTGAATAGATAGATGAACCAATACCCACTTAACTTGTGTTAAGTGGCAAGCCACTTAAGGAACCCAGAACCCCTTCCCAACCGCGCGCAGGAAGAGAAAAGAAGAGAAAAGAAGAAAGGGAAGAGGGAAAGGAGAAAGGGGGAAAACCTAGGGTGATCAGTCCTTGGTCGTTTTGAGTGATCCAAAAGCCTAAACCACTCCAAATCTTCTCCTCTTTCATAATCCTAGCTTGGGTCTTGGTGGGGAGTGTTGTGGTTTGAGATTTTCCCTCCCAAAGTTTCGACCCATGTGAAGAAATTGATAGATTTGTTGGCTTCTACTTCCATGGAAGCTTGAGGAGTAACCAATCCTTGGTTGTGCAACCATTGGTGGTAAGATTCTACTCCTTAAACTCTATTTTCATGAAAGATGCATGATTGAGGGAGATGATGAATAATGTTTAGGGTTTATGGGAATTTGAATAAATTGGCTATGTTCTAGGAAGATTGAGGCCTAGAATATGTTGAGAAAAATGCTAGGAATGACATTTAATCGGTGAAAATGAGTTTAGATAGTCGTATGATTTTGTTTGGAAAATTACAAGATTATGCATTTGACTATTGTTTGGCTTGTTTTTGTAATCAATGGTTTGGTTTGGTTGATTGTTGATATTGTCCATGTGATGCTTAGGATTGAGGCATTTGGACCAACATTGAGCAACCAACCGTTGGAACAAGCTATGGAGCTCGGTTAGCTCCTTGGAATTGACATTGTATAGTGAAGGTTGGTGAAGAACAAAGGTTTAGTTGGAAGCTTTGAGGTAAGCCTTCGGACCTTGGGTATAATTCCCTTTATTGTTCCTCCAAGCCCTGAACGGGTAATGGTGTGTTGTTGTATATAAATGTAATGAAATAGTGTAATGCTTTGTTATACGTATTTGCATGCTTTGGGGTGACATAGGATGGTGTTTCCCTATGTTGGTATGTTGCATGACGATGCGTAAATCATACTTGGTAGTTTAGCTGCCCAGTAGGACTATTTGCATCTGAGCATCCTTAGGACAGCTCGAGAGCTCGAGGAATTTCTCCTGGAGATGTTGTGTACACTTGCATGGATATGTATTTGCTGCATTATTATTGCCATTGCTATTACACTGTTATTGATCTATGGGGTGGAGAGATGCTCCAAGGCCCCCTAGTTTACTGGATATATTCGTATATCTCACCCCGTGTTGTTGGGGACCCCCTTTCAGGCAAGGATGCTGCAGGAGCCTCTGATGGCAAGTGGCCATATTTGAAGTAATGGACATATGAAGATATAGTGTCATTGATTAGCATGCCATTTTGAAGTTCCTATGTATAGGATTGTAAATGAAAGTCATTTGTCATATGCATGCTATGTTTTAATTGGATGGACTTAGCCTATGTTCATCCCTTTGGTATCTCTTTTGTTGATGGGAGCCAAGGAGTTGATTATAGTGTTTTGTAGCTAAGTCCCATGCTTTGTAATTGAAACTTGTAAACATGATTTAAGGATATGATGGAAAGACATGTAAACCATTTGATGCATATGATTTAATTACATTCATGTATTAAGAATTTGACATGTTGATTAGGTGTTGAGAAAAAGGGTTGGATGCATCCGCCATGAATTGAGAAAGAAAAAGGGAGAGTGCTGAGTTTTCCTGTCAGCGCGCTTAAGCGCCCAGGAGCACGCTTTAGCGCCGTGCTGCCCCTGTGAGGGCCATGACTCCCTGCCTCAGCGCGCTTAAGCGCCCAAAACGCGCGCTTAAGCGCTCGGCTAGCGCGCTTTAGAGCCCAGGTGCGCGCTTTAGCGCCCAGCGCTGCAAAAAGATGGATTTCTTTCTGCCGGTGTGCGCTTAAGCGCCCGACAGCGCGCAGGACCAGTGTCCACATAAAAATTGTGTGGTCTTAAATGGTCATAACTTGAGTTGTAGAGCTCCAATTGATACGCGGTTTGAAACCATGCGTTGCTAAAACAGAGAGGAGGACATTTAACCACTTTTGGTCTAATGAAATGAGTGTATGGTATTAAGCTTATATTATTTTATTCCGCAATGTAATATGGTTATGGTCACGCAATTGGGTAATTTAAATTCGGATTGGTTTTAAAAGAAATTTAACCGGATTTTAATTGAATTAATGTGATTGTAACTGCGTTTAATATCATAAGTTGATGTTAACAAACCGGTTCTAGAACGGGGTGTTACATTTTATGGTATCAGAGTTGTAACGCCCTCCCTTGTATGCATCCAAGAGAGTCATTTGCTAAGCGAAATTAGAGTCTTTAACGACACTTTATCTACTGAGAAATTTAACTTGAGTGTTTTTAATCGAAACTTAGTTGAAATCGATTTTCTTCTAGAAATCAGAGTATGTTTTAAAAAAATTCTTAAGTTGCTGAAAATATTATTTCCCCAGCAAAACCGTAATGTCTTTAGAAATTCGTATAAAATCAATGTGGAGGATTTAAAAAAATATTCTTTTTGATCTAGAAAGAGCACGTCTGGGGATTCGCGTGCATATAAAATAATAGCAAATCGGAGTTGGTTTGCCCCTTGAAACATAACCCGTAAGGTGCTTGTAACACTGTTTAAAAATCAGCACTTAAAACGTTCAAAAATCCATTTCGCAAAATGTTTCCAGATTTTCTTCAAAAACAGCCGCTGTTCATGGAAGACTTAAACAAAATTTAAGATAATAATGTCTACAGTCATCCAAGTGCTCCAAAATATAAAGCATTACAGTCATCCAACAATTAAACAGCAACAGCAAAAGTCCAATCATCAGTAAATAAGAGCATGCATCACACCTTCAAATGCTCTTTTGTCCTCTGCCATTTTATGAAAATAGCAGCCCCAAAGGGGTGAGAATAATCTCAGTAGTGTGGCAACTAAACCAATAACGCAACAGTATTAAACTAGGCACAAAATCATAAACAATCACTTCAACATATCCTTTTCCTTGTCCTTTTCCTTTTCATCATATATATATATTAGTGCGTATATAACGCCTTCCTTTTGCGCTCATAGCACCATCGTGCGCGCAATACACAGTGGATATCCCATAAATCGGCACCCTCAAAGGTGGATTCCAACTGTTGCCTATGCGGACAGGTGCCAAGTGTCCCATGCCCTGGTACCGGAGGGATGCCTATATGATGTGTGCTCAAACACATGGTCCTGTACATAACTATTCTAATTTGCAAGGCTATATGAATTTGGTACATGCATGCCATGCTATGCTTTCACACAAAAAGCGGAAAAATAGATGCGGTATTGATGTAAGATGCATGCTTATATCATTCTTTTCATATACGTTATGCTGCCACATAACAACTTTACCTCATAATCATATTGCCATTAATGCATTTTCATGGCAAAATACTTTCATCATAAGGAACATAATAATTTTACGAAGTATGGAGCATCATGTTACAACTTCATACACTAGTCAATAGTCACATTAGGTAATATCGCCTAACACTTACCTTGTGTGCCTTAAATAATTACCAAACAACAGCGAAATATGCTATGTCTCTCACTGTTTATGCGCACCTAAATCAAGTGCACTAAATCAGAATTATACACCACAATATTCCTACCTAAAACATGGGTTTTTAAATCCCCTTTTCAATTAAATTCCAATTCTGCCTACAAGGTGATATTCTTAGAATATTATGTCTTCATTTTAGTCTTCCCAACGTTTAACAGTGAGCAAAATACAATAGCATTTTCCTCACTAAAACAGTGAGCAGAAAATCAGTTTACAGCAATGTTTTACAGCAAAACAGTGAGCAAAAAATAGCAACATTTTTCTGAAAACAGTGAGCAAAAAATAACAACTTTTTTCTTAAAACAGTGAGCAGAAAACAACAACATTTTGCTTAAAACAGTGAGCAGAAAAGAACAACGTTTTTCTAAAAATAGTGGGCAGAAACAGTAACATTTTTCAGCAGAAGCACTAACATTTTTTTAACAGAAAACAGTAACATTTTTCAGTAGAGGACAATAACATTTTTTTTAGCAGAAACAGTAACGTTTTTTAACAGAAACAACAACATTTTACAGCAGCAGTGAATCAGCATACAACAGCCTTATATGTGGGAAACTAATTTAGAACAAGACTTAGCTTATATTAAAACTTACCAAAACAGAATTGATTTTATCAAGACAAACATATCAAGGAGAATTTATTCCACAACCCTACTACTTCATACAAGGTGTGCTACAAGGGCTTAAGCATGCTATTCATAAATATAGTGTTTCATAAAATTTTAAAAGCATACAAGTTATCACCCAATAGCCCCACAATTATCTTTTCATTAAGTTCTTCCTATGATCCAAGACATAACAATACTGGTAGGGACTCCATGAACTTAGAGGTAAACTTGGGATCATGATCACTAACAATACTGGTAGGGACTCCATGTAGCTTCACAATCTCCCGAAGATAAATTCTAGCAAGCCTCTCTGTATTATACGTGGTTCGAACACACAAGAAATGAGCTGACTTCGTCAAACGATCAATAATCACCCAAATAGCATCATATCCTTCTCGCATCCGAGGAAGTCCAACTACAAAATCCATTGCAATACTATCCCACTTCCACTCTGGAATCTCCAAAGGTTGAAGAAGTCCCGAAGGTTTCTGATGTTCGTACTTCACCTTCTGACAAGTTAGACATCGAGATACATACTCAGCAATATCACGTTTCATACCTGGCCACCAGAACGAAGCCTTCAAATCATGGTACATTTTTGTGGATCCAGGATGAACGACATAATTACCCTTATGAGCCTCATGTAATACTTCTTGCTTCAATTCTTCATTCGGCACTACTAATCGACCTTGGAATCTTAATATATCATTCTCATCCCACACTACATCTTGGATGCCAACCAAATTATGGACTAGCTCCTTATCTCTTTGAGCCTCCTTAATTCTACTTAGTAACTCATTCTCTATTTTTATACTACCCAATCTTATGCTACGTCTTCTTTTGACTACAAACAAATTCAAATCTCGAAAGGCCTCAAATAATTTTAGTTCTTCCATCATCAGAGTTGTAGTGTGCAGAGTCTTCCGACTCAGGGCGTCAGCTACCACGTTTGCCTTGCCTGGGTGGTATTTAAGTTCAAACTCATAATCTCTCAGGAATTCCATCCACTGTCGTTGCCTCATATTCAATTCCTTCTGATCGAACAAGTACTTCAGACTCTTGTGATCGCTGAACACATCAAACTGTGAACTATACAAGTAATGTCTCCAGATTTTAAGTGCGAACACTATAGCTGCTAACTCCAAATCATGCATAGGATAATTTTCTTCATGAGACTTTAATTGTCGAGAAGCATAAGCTACCGCCATACGGTTTTACATCAATACGCATCCAAGTCCTTTCAACGACGCATCACAGTATACTTCAAACTTTCTAGTAGGATCCGGAATAGTAAGTACCGGAGCACTCGTCAACCTACTCTTCAATTCCAAGAAACATTCTTCACAAGCATCAGTCCACTCAAAAGGCTTATCCTTCTGAGTGAGACGGGTAAGAGGTTGTACTAACTGAGAGAAATTCTGAATAAACCTTCGATAATAGCCAGCAAGACCTAAGAAACTCCGTACTTCAGTGACGGTCTTGGGTCGTTCCCAATTCATGACAGCCTCAACCTTACTGGGATCCACAGCAATACCTTCTGTTGAAATTATATGGCCCAGAAACTGGACTTCTTTAAACCAAAACTCACATTTTGACCACTTTGTGTACAACTGCTTCTCCTTCAAGATTTGCAAAACAATCCTCAAATGTTCCGCGTGCAGTTCTTCATTGGCAGAGTAAATCAGGATGTCATCGAAAAACACAATAACAAACTGATCAAGGAATGGGCGGAAGATGCGGTTCATGTAATCCATGAATACAGCCGGAGCATTCGTGAGTCCGAACGGAATCACCTGATATTCGTAGTGCCCATAACGAGTTCTAAAAGCTGTTTTCAGAACATCCTCCGGTTTGACCCGGATTTGATGGTATCCCTATCGTAAATCTATTTTGGAAAAGACTCTGGCGCCTCTCAGCTCGTCCATCAAATCATCGATCCTCGGTAGCGGATACTTATTCTTCACTGTAACTTTGTTCAGTTGACGATAATCTACACACAGACGTAGACTACCATCCTTCTTCTTAATCAAAATGGCTGGAGCACCCCAATGAGAGGTACTAGGTCTGATGAATTCCTTTGCCAACAATTCTTCTATCTGCTTCTTCAATTCTCGAAATTCCAAAGGTGCCATACGATACAAAGCAATGGAAATTGGTCCAACTCCGGGAACAAGTTTGATGGAAAATTCTATTTCCCTATGAGGAGGCAATCGAGGTATTTCATCAGGGAATACCTCCTCGAATTCACTAACTACAGGTACATTTTGAATTTGGTTGTCAACCGAAGTCTCAGCCTCGATCAACAATAGATACCCTGCTGCTCCTCTGAGGAGCTCTTTTCTAACTTGTAATAAAGAAATAAGAGAAAAGGGTTGAAAATTACCATTTTTCGCAGGAACAAAGACTTTCCCCGCTCGACAGTCCAACGTTATCCCATTTTCTGTCAACCAGTCCATACCGTTAATCACATCAAAATTGAATACCGGTAGGACCACCAAGTTTACTGTATAAGTGTTCCCTTCAAATTGCAAAATAACACCTCTGCAGATTTCTGAGGCTGTGCATGATCCTCCAGTAGGTGTACTGATGTGTAACTCATAAGGTAACGAGGTTGGGGTGAAGTCTATTCTCATAGCAGTGTGCTTTGCCATAAAAGAGCCAGATGCTCCAGAATAAAAAATAACAGAAATTGGGTGGCCATTTAAATTGACATTACCTTTGATCAGGTTGGGGTATTTCTGAGCTTTATTCGCATCCAGTGTGAACACTCGTGCTTGTGTAGACGGCTGACTAGCTTTCTGAGGGCATTCGTAAGCAAAATGTCCTGGCTGGCCACACCTGAAGCATGCATTGCTTCCCCGTCGGCAGACTCCGGCGTGGTTCTTACCACATGTAACACAAGAACTTGAACCCTGACGTCCAGTTGACGATTGACCAGGAGCATTGTTTCTCTTAAAATTTCCAGGCCGCGCCTGCAACTGCAAACCCTTGCCTCGACCCATTCCGGTGGCCTTTCTGAAAAACCGGCCCGCTTTGTTTCCTCCCTGGAATTGTGTTGATTGCTTATTCAGATTCTTGGCCTCATTGATGATTCCTTCCGCCTGCCGACTCTGATTGATTAGCTCTGGAAGTGTACGGTTTGCAGACGTCAAAATGAGCTTACGGATCTCTGGATGTAATCCGCTTTCGAATTTCTCAACCTGCCATTCCTCGTCATAAATATTCCGGTCAAAGTTGGCATATTCCATCAGCTGCCCAAATTTCGCAATGTACTCATTGACCATCATGTTGTCCTGCCTGAGTGACAGCAGTTCAGTGTGCTTCATTCTTCTCATAGCTTTCGGAAAATACTTGTCTAGAAAAACTCATCTGAACCCGGCCCACGTCAGTTCAACATCCTGAGCTCTCAGCAGAGCCCTTGCACCGGTCCACCAAGTTAGAGCTTCTCCCATCAGCTGGTACGATGCAAAATCGGTCTTCTGGGCCTCCGGGCATGCCATACGTTCGAATATGTGCTCGATCATCTGCAGCCACCTTGCTGCAGCCTCAGGGTTGTCTTCACCTTCAAAGGTAGGTGGTTGAAAGTTGCGAAAGTCTTTCAACCTCCGTCGAGTAATTTCTTCTGCATTGTCATGCGGTGGGTGTTGGTTCTGATTTTGTTGCCTATGTTCTCGCCATTCTTGGATCATATTCTGGACAAAGGTTGCTAGTCCCCCAATGGTAGTGATAAGGTCCTCTTCCGCATTGCTAGGCCTTCCCCGAGCAGAATCGCGGTTACCTGCCATGATTCTGCACTCACAATATCATGAAATTAGGTGATCAAGCTCACTCCAAGTTAATTATAGCAGTAGTCCCAAGTAGGTACTCGAGTTCAATTCGGGTAAGTTAACTATGCATCCGTGCCTTATCACTGAATAATCTTAACAATCTAACTACAACAGTTAATATATTTCGACAATTCAACATATTATCATACAGAAACTATCAAGCACTTAAACAGTTAATTGCACTTCATTACAAATAGCAAGAAAATCAGCAAACAAGCACAATCAACAATCAATTCAATAATCGACTAACAAAACCATGGATCAAACTGCTCTGATACCAATTAGTGTAACGCCCTCCCCTTGTATGCATCCAAGAGAGTCGTTTGCTAAGCGGAATTAGAGTCTTTAACGACACTTTATCTACTGAAAAATTTAACTTGAGTGTTTTTAATCGAAACTTAGTTGAAATCGATTTTCTTCTAGAAATCAGAGTATGTTTTAAAAATTCTCTTAAGTTGCTGAAAATATTATTTCCCCGGCAAAACCGTACTGTCTTTAG
>JAVKPL010004210.1:0-21729 GCA_032173675.1 Gastrolobium villosum
TTATTCAGTAGATGTGGTGGCCAGGTGGTGGCTGGCAGCTTAACATAAAATGTATTGCTCGACGGGAATGCTTGACAAGTCACGCACCATTATTGAGAGATCCGGGAAATGATTACTATTATCCTTCCACCATTGCAATGTATTAAATTTTCCCAATGCGTAAAAACCAATGCAGGCTCATCCAAATAAACATTAAGTTCAGACCTTCCAGCATCAATTGCAAGGTGATGATTGTGCATATTCAATTCCCATCATATTTGACAAGTGAAAACACATGGAAGTTAAAATATAATTTAGTTAAAAAAAACATGATTTAGAGTGATTAAGTTATCATGTTAAAATATACATAAACTTAAATTAAAGATTTCATCAGACCACCCCTTTTTATCCTTTGACCGGCTT
Source organism: Gastrolobium villosum (assembly GCA_032173675.1). Taxonomy (NCBI): domain Eukaryota; kingdom Viridiplantae; phylum Streptophyta; class Magnoliopsida; order Fabales; family Fabaceae; genus Gastrolobium; species Gastrolobium villosum. Next base: position 403 of record JAVKPL010004210.1, read on the forward strand.
GAAGATTTAGAGATAATATCACCCTGACATTGACATTGGAAGAATTAGTGCTTGCATACTTCTCAATGAGCTCGTACAACTTTATCCTTATATTTTGTTGCGAACTCAGCAAGTGTACCGATCGTTCCAAGTAATAAAAGGGTAAGTAGATTATCGTCTCTATGAGGATTGAGGCACCTAAGTTATTATAACTATTCCTTTCTTGTTGGATTAATAAAAATGGTTTAAGCACGGTTGTGGTTTATGAAATAAACGAAAACAACTAAAGAAAATGTAAATGCTTCCAAAGGTTCTTTTAGAATTCAAAAACAAAGAGTAAAGGTTTAGAAAATATTGCAGTAAAGAGACACCAACACCTTTATGATCCCCGCCTTGTAACTTGAATTAACGTTCACATTCAATTATGCAATTGATCAAACGATTCACTATCTTTTATTTAATTGGTTAAGCCTTAATTCCTTAATGATCTTAACCTTATCAACCCTATTAGAATCCTAATCCCTTAGAAATCCCTTTTTAAGTCGAGCTTTCAAATCAACGAATCTTTCACGTTTGCGGTTCATGTAGCCTATCCCTAGTGCATACATGAGCAGTTATCTTATCTCTTCTCAGGAATTAGAATCCTAATATTCCTATTGAAAACCCTAACTCTCGCAATCCTAAAAGAGTTATCATTTCTAGAAGAATTATAAATGAAGAACAAGGCAAAATAAACTCAATTAACATAGATGAATATAAATTTAACCAAGTCACATGGGGTTCACATCAAGGGTTGTGACCCTTACCACAATTATAAAACTAGCCAGACATGTTCATGTCTAACAAAATAATAATAAAAGAAAATAGCATTCAGAACCTAAAAGAGAAAAGGAAGATGGAGATCTTCCGTCTTGATCGATCGAATCCTTGAAACTCCAAGAAGCTCTCATGAATTCTCCTTCTCTTTGTTGTTTTTCTCTTCCCTCCTGTCAAAAAGTCCCTTCTCTCTGTGTTTCTGATCCTTTTATTAGGTTTTACGAAAACCTAATCTCACTTGCCCTCTAATTGGGCCCCTTTTAGTGTAATTCGCATCAGTTTGAAATAAAAAATATATTGCCCACGCACTTTGCGCTAAGTCTGGCACACCGTGCATGAGAAAACAGAGCTGAAGCTATCAACGGCACACTGTGCGCCAGGTCCCGCGCACCGTGCGCCAAGTCCCGCGCACCGTGCGCTAGGATACAGGGACGAATTGCATAAAGTGGCGCACCGTGCGCCAGATGGGAAATCTGACTTCTATCTTTTGCTTCCTTTTGTGGCATTTTCTGCTATTAAAACACATAAATTGAGTGAGAGAATGATTGAGAAGGAATAATTAATATTTCTTGCATTTATGACTTATTTTCACACATTTATGATTAATTCCTTGCTTCTTTTAAGTTAAAAAGCATCATATGCTAGACGCATATCAAACAATTCCCAAATTTTGGATGTTGTTGTCCTCAGCTATAAACAAGATTAAAACATGGGAAGCAAGGTTCAATTAATCAAGCATGACATTGCACAGACAATCATAAAGATTACTATGCTAAGCATGAATGATTTCTAAGTCAAAACTTAAAATGATGCTATCAACTTCATTCAAATATCAGAGTCTAACTTGATTACCCCTCACAAAGACATAATATTCACTCATTACTCAGTGTTTTAGGGTATTTATCATCACTCATTCTATCATAGCTGTTGCACTATCATAAGCTTGATCTTATCCTCAAGTTCCTGAAGATAAGGAACATCAACATATGCATGACTGTTCAAAAGGGCTTCTCAAGGTTATAACTTGGCTTGGCTTTAAGGATAAAATCATTTGGGAAGTAGTTGAATAATCATTGAGATTGAAACACCATTTTCAATAAGACTAAATCATATCTCAATTCAGGTTTCAGCTCTACTATTTATTTGGATTCATGATTCATCCTTTTTCTCACCTTTTTCTTTATCATTTCTTTTGCAATCTATTTTTCTTTCCTCTTTGAATTCATTTGAGGACTATTTTTCTTTTCTTTTCCTTTTCAACTGCTTAACTTCTAGTGGAGCTTTCCTCAATCACTTCTAACTTTTGATTATTGACATTTCAATCTCAATCAAGGTAAGTTTTGGTGGAAGTGGTTTAGTAGTTTAATCAGGTAACTGAACAAAAACAGTCTTAGACTTAACATGGCTAGTAATGGAAAAATTTTCAGGTGGCTATTTGGCCATAAGCTAATAGAACAAAATGCCTTTATCACTTCAATCAACATATGTATTGGAGATAATTAAATCAAGTTCTAGAGTACCAATGCAGTGAGGAATCTCTAAAAAAAATTTAACTGTATAGGCTCAAACCTCACCAGCTGTGGTATCAAACTAGACTCTTCCTAATTTCATTTCAAGTATCATCATCCATTATTAACATAGAAATCAACAAATGAGCAATCATAATCTCTATTCATGCTCTATGCAATTCCATGACAGTGATATATATCATGCGATTTTTCTTATTTTCAACCAAGGAATTGACTGAGTAGCACATTTAAATATGAAATGTGCTTTCACATAACAATTATTAACTCCAAAAGAAAAAAAACAAAAAACAAAAATTTTACTACTAAATTGAAAATAAATTGGAAAGGTTAAAATAACTCCCCTGAAGTTGACATGAATCCTCTGATTTTCTGTTGAACTTTTATGTTGTTCCTCTGTATGTGATACCTCAGATAACGTGTATGCGGCCAATTCCCAGATCTCGAACATTGTTGTCCTCAGCAATAACTAAACTAGTTAATTAAATAAAAAAATGACTCAAAAATTATTGGGTTGCCTCCCAACCAGCGCTTGTTTAATGTACAAGCCTCACGTACCCCTTATGATTTATGGTGGTTGGAAGCATGCTACCATTGATGACATAATCTTCTTGATCCAGTATTGTGTACTTCCAGGATCATATGCACATGGGTGAGGATGAGGTTTCTCAGAAACTTTAAGCTTAGGTTTCACATGTTCTTCCTTGCTCTTGGGCTTTTTCATCTTAGCCTTTAGCTTGCTTTCTTCATGCCGCTGATGAACTTCTTTCTTGTTCCCTTCGTCAACCTTTTTCTCCGCAATGTAGTGGACATGATCTTTAGGTTGAGATGCAGGCAATGGAGCTTTATTTGTAAGTACCTTGAATGTTGCTTGCTCTCCATCCACGCGCATTATCAATTCACCCTTAGGTACATCTATTAGCGCTCATGAGGTTGCTAGGAGTGGCCTCCCGAAGGTCATAGGCACACTGGCATCTTCATCAATGTAAAGAATAATAAAATCCACAGGAATTAGAAATTTGTTTACCTTGACGAGCACATCTTCCACAATACCATGTGCTTGCTTTGTTGAGCGGTCGGCCAGTTGAACATTCATCCTTGTTGGCTTGACTTCATCAATTCCCAGCTTCTTCATCACGGTTAATGGCATCACATTAATGCTGGCACCAAGATCGCATAAGACTCTCTCTATAGTCGTCTTGCCAATGGTGCATGGAATACTGAAGCTTCCTGGATCCTTCAACTTTGGAGGCATGTTTTTCTGTAAGATTGCACTGCACTCCTCTGTCAGTGTAACAGGTTCATCCTCTGTGAGCTTTCGCTTCTTAGATAATGTCTCCTTCAGCAACTTGGCATACGAAGGCATTTGCTGCAGAGCTTCTGCAAAAGGAATATTAATCTGCAATTTCTTAAAAATATCTAAAAATTTAGAAAATTGCTTCCTTTGCTCATTTTGCTTGGGCCTCATTGGATATGGAGGTTTCTCAATACGTGAGAAATTCCATTGCTTCTTTTGAACTGCATGAGGTTGTTCCTTTGCTTCTTCTTTATCCTTTTAAGCTTGTTCATCCTTTCTTGTAGAAACTTCAACTTCCTCTTATTCTAGCTCCTCATTCCTTGTAGTGATGACATTGTATTGCTCCTTTGACACTGCATTGCTCTTTTCTTGACTCCTCTCAGCTAGTTGTCTTGAAAGTTGGCCAATTTGAGTCTCCAAGTTTCTGATGGATGCATCTTGATTCTTATGGTAGGCTCTTGTTTCATTTATGAAAGCATCAGTAGTCCGCATGTGATCATTTGTGATCTTGGAAAGCTGCGGCATTGCTTTCTCCAATTCTGATGGCTCCTTATGTGGAAGAGGAGGAGGTTACAAGTAATTGTTGGATTTATAATTCAAGCCTTCCCCTTGATTTCTCCTTTGGAAGTTGCTTCCTTGGGCACCATTCTGATTCCTCTGAAAGCTTTGGGTATTCTATGGTGGCCTTGGATCATATCAAACTCCATTGACCTGGAATGGCTCAGCTCCCATGAGTGTTGGACACTCATTAGTCTCATGCTCTTATTTGCAATACTCACAGTTAAGTAAATTAACTTTAGCTGTTGAGATTTGCATCTTATCTAGCTTGGCATTCGTACTGGCTAGCTGTTGAGAAATCACCTTTTGCTCAACCAGTGATGCATGATTGTTCCCCAGTTGTATAATTCATTTCTTTGGATGAACAAATTGGGCTGCCATAGATACATTCTCATTCCTTGCCATTAAATCAAGCAGCTCTAAGGTTTCAGCTGCAGTCTTCTTTTCTATGGTCCCACCAGCTGTACCATTGACAATCATTCTGGAGTCTGGTGTCATCCCATTATAGAAGACTCTAACCTTCTTTGTGTTTCGCAAGTCATATTGGGGGCACTTCCGGATCAGTTCCTGAAATCTGGTCCAGACTGCACAAAGATTCTCTCCCGGTTGTTGAGTGAAGTTGGTAATTTCATTTACCAACTTGTTGTACTTTTCCATAGAAAAGTGCTCAGCAAAGGATTTAGCTGCCAGCTCCTCCCATGTTCTGATGTTGTTGGGAGCTTGTCGATCTAACCATCTGAGAGTTTTCCCGGTCACAGCAAAAGGAAACAATCAGAGTCTGATCGCATCATCTGATACTCCGTTGTGTTTGGTTGTATCACAGATTCTTATGAATCTGTCTATGAAGTCATAAGGATCTTCATAGTCCTCCCCACCAAACTGGGTTTTCTCCACCAATGTGATCAGTGATGGCTGAATGTCATAGTTGTTGGCATTAATCGGTGCCCTCACAATGCTGGAATCGGGCCTTGTAAATAATGGAGCCAAGACTGACCCCATCAACTCTTCTTCCGGTTGTGGATTGGCTTCTGCCATCTCTGTTTCTACCTCAAATTGTGAAGTAGAAGTTTCTACTTGCCTCCTCTGCTTGGTAAGTTGTCTTATCCTTCTTGCATTTCTTTCTATCTCTAGATCATAGCTCAAAGTGTCAGGACCAACTGTACCATGCATAAACTGAAGCAAACAGATTAGTAACATAGAATCCAATCAAGAAAATCAAAAGTTATAAATAACTTGGCGTAGTCAATCCCCGGCAACGACACCAAAAACTTATTGCGAACTCGACAAGTGTATCGATCGTTCCAAGTAATAAAAGGGTAAGTAGAGTATCGTCTCCACGAGGATTGAGGCACCTAAGTTATTATAACTATTCCTTTCTTGTTGGATTAATAAAAATGGTTTAAGGACAGTTGTGGTTTATGAAATAAATGAAAACAATTAAAGAAAATGTAAATGATCCCAAAGTTTCTTTTAGAATTCAAAAACAAAGAGTAAAGGTTTAGAAAATATTTGAGGAAATATTGCAGTAAAGAGACACCAACACCTTTATGATCCCCGCCTTGTAACTTGGATTAACTTTCACATTCAATTATGCAATTGATCAAACGATTCACTATCTTTTATTTAATTGGTTAAGCCTTAATTCCTTAATGATCTTAACCTTATCAACCCTATTAGAACCCTAATCCCTTAGAAATCCCTTTTTAAGTTGAGCTTTCAAATCAGCGAATCTCTCACGTTTGCGGTTCATGTAGCCTATCCCTAGTGCATACATGAGCAGTTATCTTACCTCTTTTCAGGAATTAGAATCCTAATATTCATATTGAAAACCCTAACCCTCGCAATCCTACAAGAGTGATCAGTTCTAGAAGAATTATAAATGAAGAACAAGGTAAAATAAACTCAATTAACATAGATGAATATAAATTTAACCAAATCACACGGGGTTCACATCAAGGGTTGTGACCCTTTCCACAATTATAAAACTAGCCAGACATGTTCATGTCTGACAAAATAATAATAAAAGAAAATAGCATTCAGAACCTAAAAGAGGAAAGGAAGATGGAGATCTTCCGTCTTGATCGATCGAATCCTTGAAACTCCAAGAAGCTCTCAAGAATTTTCCCTCTCTTTTTTGTTTTTCTCTCCCGTCCTGTCAAAAAGTCCCTCATCTCTTTGTTTCTGATCCTTTTATTAGGTTTTAGGAAAACCTAATCTCACTTGCCCTCTAATTGGGCCCCTTTTAGTGTAATTCACATCAATTTGGAATAAAAAATATATCGCCCACGCACTTTGCGCCAAGTCTGGCGCACCGTGCATGAGAAAACAGAGCTGAAGCTGTCAACGGCGCACCGTGCGCCAGGTACCGCGCACCGTGCGCCACCTCCCTCACACTGTGCGCTAGGATACAGGGACGAATTGCATAAAGTGGCGCACCGTGCGCCAGGTCCCGCGCACCGTGCGCCAGAAGGAAAATCTGACTTCTATCTTTTTCTTCCTTTTGTGGCGTTTTCTGCTATTAAAACACATAAATTGAGTGAGAGAATGTTTGAGAAGGACTAATCAATATTTCTTGCATTTATGACTTATTTTCACACATTTATGATTAATTCATTGCTTCTTTTAAGTTAGAAAGCATCATATGCTAGACACATCATATTTTCTATTTTTTTATTAGATGTACTAGCATCTCTCTTTGAATAACAATAAGATAATGTAGAAAACTTCATTCGAGGGTCAAGAACTGCTCGTGATGCAAGCACAATACTATGCTTATCCCAATATTTATCAAACTTCACCATCATCCTTTCAGCCACACTCTTTACAACTTCATCTTCATCTTCATCATTTATCATATGAATAAGAACACTTTTAATTTTCCAAACTTGCAGAAAATACAAATTCGAAGTAGGATAAGAAGTGCCAGAAATCAAATTGGTTATCTCACAAAATGGCTGCAAGAACCAACAAAGTTTCTCTCCTCCTTTCCAATTATCAGCTGAAGGACAATCCTTAAAAATTTTATCACTCGATTGGAGAGTTGCAAACTGTAAGAACCCGCACCGTTAATTAAGGTAATTAGTAAGTTAATTATGATAATTAGGAAATAATTCCATAATTGACCCTAATAATTATTAATGGGCTTAGATAATTATATTGAGTGAGTAAAAATGCTGAAAGTCGCCTTTCGGAAGAAAAGCGCAGATACCGGTTCTACTACTCGGTATAAATGCGTACCGGAAAAGTATCCCGGAAAATTATAACGAAGGCATGATAATTAATAGAATATTATGTAGGACATGTAAAACGAGTTTCAAGTCAAAATGACGTAATCTGATGCCAGAACTAGTACTGGCTATGGAAAAACGCGTACCGGAAAGGTGCTCCGAAAAATAAAATAAAAATATGACAAATCTTAGAAAAATGCGTAGGTCTAGAATCCGAAGTTTGGGATCAAGATCTTTTACTTTGCGATTAAGGCTAATACTGTGCGATTAGTGGCTTGTGCCTATAAATAGGCACATTAGCACAAAACCCTAGGCCATATTCATACTCCTACGTAGAGAGAGTTTTTGGCTGCAGCTGCCACCCTTCTTCTTCCTCTTCTTCTTCTTCTCTTCTTCTTCCTTCTTATTTCCTTAGCCAAGTTACCACCTTCATGCTTGTTTAAACACTTGTGAAGGTGAGAGTAAACCTTGGGCTGCATTGTGGCCATCATTCTGAGTTGAGAGGTAGTTAGTGAGCATGAGTTTGAAGCTTAAGTAATGGCTACTTTGTGGTAGTCATTGTGAGCTTCAAAGTGCCTTCTTGTGGTGCAAGAACCCACCTTGAAGTGCCATTTTCGTGCTCATACTTAGGCTGAGTTTGAAGTGTCTTGAGAGGGCTCCAAGAGCACAACTTGCCTCTGTTTTGAACTTTGGTAAGTTACCTCACTATGATCATGGGTTTATAATGCTTAAAGTTGATGTCTTGACCATGTTTAATGAGTAAACAAGAGAGTATAAGGTATATGAACCTAAAATGAACTAAAGATGCATGCTTTAACGTGTACATGTATTAAAAGTTGGACCTTTGAGATGGATATTCACGAAATGCAGAAACTGCATTCTGTCGTGAGATATCCGGATATTTGTCGAACAGATATCCGGATATTAGTATCCGGATATGGTATCCGGATATTGATATCCGGATATGGGATCTGGGTATCCGGATATGACATATCCGGATATGTCCAGTGTGATATCCGGATATGACATATCCGGATATGCCCCTTCTGATATCCGGATATCCTGGGTTCTGCGCAGACAGTAGCTTCACTGTATGAACAGTAAGCTATTGGGTGTGTGTGGACCCTAGTTTAAGGAAGTTGAACTTCTGTCATAAATGGACTAAGTCAGAATCATATGATTAAGGGCTTATGGCTTTGTTGGAAGCCTTAAGACGTAAAACGTAAAGGAAAGGCGTAGTCTTTAAGTTGTATGCTTGTGATGCATTTATATTGACTTGTTAATGGTCCATATCAGATTGTGATACTGCTGTTTGTGGACTAGTGAGTGGTTGGACTCTTGGCTTGGATAGCTAGCTTGCAAGGTAAGCTTTCGTGTCCTCGGTTTAGCCATTTTGATGTTCCACCATGTCCCATGGGGATGGGTTTATGCATGCTGTGTTACATGCTTTGATTATTTTGGAAATGCTGTTGAGCTGTTTATATGTAATGAGCTATTATGATATGCATGTGGTGTCCACCTAGACGGTAATCCTGAGTATGTAGTACATACAAGATGGAGAAGCATGTGGGTGAGGTGCAGGTAGTATCCATGTACTCATGTAGGCATAGACGTATTCCTACATTTCTCTGGCCAGTAGAGTTGAAAGCACACATGACATGAATAATTGCTGCATCGCATGATTTTAGAACTTATACTGTAATACTGTTTTTAGAACTTATATTACACATGTAAGTGAGCTTGGGGTGGAGACTCCTTGAGGACCCCTTGTCTTACTGAGATTTCTTGTTAGAGATCTCACCCCACGTTTGGGGACGCTTATTTCAGGGTCAGGTAATGTTGAGGGCTCAGGTGGCAGGAGGCCAGAGTTGAGCTGATATTCTGATATGCTGTTTTGCTGGATTGCTGTTTATGTTTTCTGCTTTAATTATGTTAAGCTTAGGTTGAGACTATTTGTGGGCATTGTTGCCTTATTTGGTGAGCATGGGGTTTGTCCATGCCACATGATTGTTATCGTCCTTTTACTTTAATGTTGTAATTAATGTATCAGGATTTTGGCCCAGGCTGCACGTTGTAGTCCTGCGGTTCTAGATACACACATTATATTTATGTATGAGGTATTCAGTTAGTTGTCTTGCAATTTACATACAGGTAGTATTTTTATGAAAATGATTAAGTAATCAAGTTGGTTAAGTTAATGACGTCATAATTGAATTAAAGAAAAAGTTATTCCGCATTTTAATTAAGCGTGGCTTAATACGATAGTGTGTTAACAATCCGGGTTAACACGGGCTGTTACATTTTATGGTATCAGAGCACTTTCTAGGGAAAAGCCTGTATGTATTGCAATAACTTAGGATGCGTCGTTGCGTGTCTACTTTGTGTTCTCTCTGACTGGTGTGCGTTATGATAATGCATATGTGACCACATGGCGTGGGCCTGATCAACTCATTCTTTGTGTAACTTGTGCAGAGTCATGGTGCCACCGAGGAGGAACACGAGTACAAGCGAGGATCAATCGGATCCTGTCCTGGCTGCATTAGCTGAGATGCAGGCGGCCCGACTAGCCGACCAGGAAGCCACGAGGCTGGCGAACCGGGCGATGCTGGACGCTATACGAGATGCGAACCGGCAAACCACGGCAGAGGTTCTGGAGGAGAACCGGATGGCCAACATGACGATGATGAGGGTCATGTTGGAGGAGTTGAGGGCTGGTCCTGCTGCGGGCCAGGGTCCTCCACCACCTCCACCGCCTCCACCTCCGCCTAGTCAACAGGAGGACACCCAGAGCCAGATGGGTGAGGGTAGTCATTTGACGGGGGCTATGCAGACTATCCCCGTACTTGCTGAGGATCGTGACGAGATCGATCGCCGGCTGAATGCTTTCCGCAAGCATAAGCCACCTACCTTCGACGGATCGTATGATCCCATTGCTGCTGCCAGATGGCTACAGGCGCTGGATAAGATTTTCCGGATCATGCAGTGCACAGATCCGCAGAAGCTGTTGTTCGCCACGTACATGCTGGAGGGCGAGGCCCATGAGTGGTGGACCAACCTGTCTCAGGTCTATGAGATGCAGGTTCATGTGATGACATGGCCATTCTTCGAGGAGAGCTTCTTGGGTCAGTACTTCCCTTATGACTCACAGGAGAGGAAGCATGGGGAGTTTGACCGGTTGGTACAGGGCTCGTTGTCTGTCGACGAGTACCTGGCCAAGTTTAATGAGCTGGTCAAGTTCTCTCATTTCCGCATGGCGAGGCCTACTCCTACATTCTTGGCGGCCAGGTTCCGGAGGGGACTTAATGAGGATATTGCTGGGCATCTCGCCGGTTCTGCTTCGAGAGACTTCGGAGCGTTGGTGCAGCAGTGCCGCGACATCGAGGACTACTGCCGGGCGAGTCAGGCCAAGAGGGCCAAGGTTGAGGTGCCGCAGAGTGCTGGTGGTTCTACTCCCTGGAAGAATAAGAATTTTGCCAACAAAGGCAACGGCAAACCACCGTTGGCGGCTAAGCAAGCGCCAAATCAGTTCAGAAAGACTGCTGCTCAGGGGAACACCGCTAGACCTCCTGCTCCCAGATGTTCTGGATGCGGGAAGTCACATTTTGGGCCGTGCTCTACCGGTCAGCTGATTTGCTTCCAGTGTGGCAAGGAGGGCCACTACTCCAGAGATTGCCCGACGGCGAGAGTTGCTGCGGTGCAGGCTGTGCCGTTGCAGATGGTTCCTACTGGGGCACCAGCCGTGCCACCTACTACCGGACGAGTCTACACACTTGATCGTCAGCAGTCGGACAGAGCTCCGAACCTGGTCAGAGGTACTGTTACCATTGGTGGATCAATTGTTGATGTGTTATTTGATTCCGGGGCAACGCACTCTTTTGTTGCTACCCCTATTGCTGTGGGGCTTGAGTTGCCCAGTGATGTGCCTTCTCCACCGATGCGGGTGACCACCGCCACCGGAGAAAAATGTTTGACCTCCACTGTTCATCGCGATGTAGCGTTTCAGTGGGATGGCCGTGACTTCTCGGTAGATCTGATAGGATTACCGATGGCCAACCTTCAGATTATTTTGGGCATGGATTGGTTGTCCAGAAATTGTGCAATGATCGATTGCTGTGCCAAGAAAGTGGTGATGTCTCCGGGTGGGTCCACAGCCAGTTCCTCACCATTCATTTCAGTCCTGCAGGCGAGGAGGGCCTTGAGAGCAGGGGCATTTGGCTATGTCATGTTGGGAGGTTTGGTGAGTGGGACACAGGAGGATCTCACTGGCATTCCTGTGGTGAGGGAATTCCTCGAGGTGTTTCCTGAGGAGATTCCTGAGTTTCCACCGCAGAGGGAGATAGAGTTCTCCATTGATTTATTGCCTGGTGTGGGGCCTATCTCGTTGGCTCCATACCGGATGTCGCCACCAGAGTTGGCGGAGCTGAAGAAGCATATCGAGGAGCTTTCAGCGAAAGACTTTATTCGACCGAGTGTGTCTCCCTGGGGAGCACCGGTTATATTTGTGAAAAAGAAGGATGAGACCATGCGGTTGTGCACCGATTACATACAATTGAACAAGGTGACAATCAAGAACAAGTACCCTCTTCCACGCATTGATGATTTGCTGGATCAGCTCAGGGGTGCTTGTGTGTATTCCAAGATCGACCTCCGGTCCGGTTACCATCAGATACGGGTAAAGCCGGAGGATGTCCCAAAGACAGCGTTTCGCTCGAGGTACGGGCACTACGAGTACTTGGTGATCCCGTTTGGACTCACCAATGCACCCGCAGTGTTCATGGACTACATGAACAGAATCTTCCAGCCGTACCTGGATCAGTTTGTGATCGTCTTCATCTACGACATCTTGATCTACTCCAAGACGGAGGAGGAGCATACTGAGCACTTGAAGATTGTTTTGCAAGTGCTGAAAGAGAAAAAGCTATATGCTAAGCCGTCGAAATGTGAGTTCTGGCTCAAGGCGGTGAAATTTCTGGGTCATGTAATTTCTGCTAATGGAGTTGCAGTTGATCCAAACAAGATTGAGGCCGTGATGGACTGGGAGAGGCCCAAGACGGTTACAGAAGTAAGAAGCTTCTTGGGTTTGGCAGGCTACTATCGGAGGTTCATCGAGGGATTCTCCAAGATGGTGCTACCGATGACTCGCCTTACCCGAAAGGAGACTCCATTCGTGTGGACACATGAGTGTGAGGAATGTTTCCAGGAGTTGAAGGAGAGACTGACTACTGCTCCAGTGTTAGTTCTTCCTGATCCTGCGGAACAGTTTGAGTTATACTGCGATGCCTCTGGTAAAGGACTTGGCTGTGTGCTGATGCAGAAAGGGAAAGCGGTTGCTTACGCTTCAAGACAGTTGAAACCTCATGAGGAGAACTACCCGACTCACGACTTGGAGTTGGCAGCCATTGCTTTTGCTTTCAAGATTTGGAGGCATTACCTGTTTGGCATGAAGTTTGCTGTATTCAGTGATCACAAGAGCCTGAAGTATCTGTTCGACCAGAAGGAGTTGAACATGAGACAGCGTAGATGGATGGAGTTCTTGAAGGACTACGACTTTGAGTTGAGGTACCATCCTGGCAAGGCCAATGTGGTAGCCGATGCTTTGAGTCGGAAATCCGTGAGCTTATCCAGCTTGATGATGAACGACTACGAGGTGATCGAGAAGTTCAGAGACTTGAGAGTGAACTCCTTGTTTGGGGGTGCACTGCTTGAGATGGAGACAGCAGAAGTGATCAATGAGCTGATGGAAAAGATCAAAGAGGCGCAAGTACAAAGAGAATGCCTTGATTACGTGAAGAACCAGGACTGTGTGTCTTGGAATGATGATGGTTTATTGCTGTTCCAGAAGAGGATTGTTATTCCTCGAGGGCCATTGACCGAAGAGGTTATGGCAGAGGCTCATAAGGGCCGGTTTACTATCCACCCTGGTGCTACAAAAATGTACCAGGACTTAAAAAGGAATTTTTGGTGGCCGGGCATGAAGAAGGACATAGCGGTCTACGTGTCCAAATGCCTTACTTGCCAAAAAGTGAAGATCGAGCACCAGAAACCGTCTGGTAAACTTCAACCTCTTGAGATTCCACAGTGGAAGTGGGAAAGCATTTCCATGGACTTCGTTGTGGGTTTGCCTAAAACTCAGGCTGGTTGTGACTCTATCTGGGTCATTGTGGACAGATTGACCAAGTCTGCCCATTTTCTTCCAGTGAAGGTGAGCTTCACTACAGAGCAGTTGGCCAAACTATATGTCCGTGAGATTGTGAGGCTTCACGGGGTGCCCGAGAGTATCATCAGTGATAGGGACCCGAAGTTCACATCTCGGTTCTGGGAGGCGCTGCAGGAGGCTTTCGGTACGCAGTTGAGATTGAGTACCGCCTATCACCCTCAGACTGACGGACAGACTGAGCGGACCATCCAGACATTGGAGGACATGTTGAGAGCTTGCACGTTGGAGCAGGGATCAGCATGGGATAGGTACCTTCCGTTGGTTGAATTCTCGTACAACAACAGTTTTCATGCTAGTCTGGGTATGGCACCCTACGAGGCGTTGTACGGTAGGAGGTGTCGGACTCCTACCTGCTGGTCTGAGGTTGGAGATAAAGAGCTGTTTGGCTTGGACTTTGTCCAAGATACTACCCTTCAGATCCAGATGATCAGGGAAAAGTTGAAGCAGGCGCAGAATCGTCAGAAGAGCTACTACGATGTCAAGCATCGACCACTGGAGTTCAGTGAGGGTGAGCACGTGTTTGTGAAACTTTCACCTGTCACCGGTGTTGGACGGGCACTCGGCGTGAGGAAGTTGAGCCCGCGATTCATTGGGCCCTACCAGATCCTTGGTAGAGTAGGACTAGTTGCCTATCGACTCGCCTTACCTCCGAACCTAGCCAACATCCACGACGTGTTTCACGTGTCTCAGCTTCGAAAGTACATAGCAGACCCTTCGCACGTGGTGCAGCCGGATGACGTGGAGGTTCGGGAGAGCCTAAAGACTCCCGTCGGACCACTCAAGATTCTCGATCGAGGCGAGAAACAGCTCAGAAGCAAGATCATTCCGATGGTCAAAGTGCAATGGTTAGGAAGAAATCCTGAGGAGTGCACGTGGGAGCGAGAGGATGAGCTTCTCCGATAGTATCCCGACTTTCGAGACAGGTATGTTTCTGATTTTGAGGACAAAATCCTTAAAAAGGTGGGGTGAATGTAAGAACCCGCACCGTTAATTAAGGTAATTAGTAAGTTAATTATGATAATTAGGAAATAATTCCATAATTGACCCTAATAATTATTAATGGGCTTAGATAATTATATTGAGTGAGTAAAAATGCTGAAAGTCGCCTTTCGGAAGAAAAGCGCAGATACCGGTTCTGCTACTCGGTATAAATGCGTACCGGAAAAGTATCCCGGAAAATTATAACGAAGGCATGATAATTAATAGAATATTATGTAGGACATGTAAAACGAGTTTCAAGTCAAAATGACGTAATCTGATGCCAGAACTGGTACTGGCTATGGAAAAACGCGTACCGGAAAGTTGCTCCGAAAAATAAAATAAAAATATGAAAAATCTTAGAAAAATGCGTAGGTCTAGAATCCGAAGTTTGGGATCAAGATCTTTTACTTTGCGATTAAGGCTAATACTGTGCGATTAGTGGCTTGTGCCTATAAATAGGCACATTAGCACAAAACCCTAGGCCATATTCATACTCCTACGTAGAGAGAGTTTTGGGCTGCAGCTGCCACCCTTCTTCTTCCTCTTCTTCTTCTTCTCTTCTTCTTCCTTCTTCTTTCCTTAGCCAAGTTACCACATTCATGCTTGTTTAAACACTTGTGAAGGTGAGAGTAAACCTTGGGGCTGCATTGTGGCCATCATTCTGAGTTGAGAGGTAGTTAGTGAGCATGAGTTTGAAGCTTAAGTAATGGCTACTTTGTGGTAGTCATTGTGAGCTTCAAAGTGCCTTCTTGTGGTGCAAGAACCCACCTTGAAGTGCCATTTTCGTGCTCATACTTAGGCTGAGTTTGAAGTGTCTTGAGAGGGCTCCAAGAGCACAACTTGCCTCTGTTTTGAACTTTGGTAAGTTACCTCACTATGATCATGGGTTTATAATGCTTAAAGTTGATGTCTTGACCATGTTTAATGAGTAAACAAGAGAGTATAAGGTATATGAACCTAAAATGAACTAAAGATGCATGCTTTAACGTGTACATGTATTAAAAGTTGGACCTTTGAGATGGATATTCACGAAATGCAGAAACTGCATTCTGTCGTGAGATATCCGGATATTTGTCGAACAGATATCCGGATATTAGTATCCGGATATGGTATCCGGATATTGATATCCGGATATGGGATCTGGGTATCCGGATATGACATATCCGGATATGTCCAGTGTGATATCCGGATATGACATATCCGGATATGCCCCTTCTGATATCCGGATATCCTGGGTTCTGCGCAGACAGTAGCTTCACTGTATGAACAGTAAGCTATTGGGTGTGTGTGGACCCTAGTTTAAGGAAGTTGAACTTCTGTCATAAATGGACTAAGTCAGAATCATATGATTAAGGGCTTATGGCTTTGTTGGAAGCCTTAAGACGTAAAACGTAAAGGAAAGGCGTAGTCTTTAAGTTGTATGCTTGTGATGCATTTATATTGACTTGTTAATGGTCCATATCAGATTGTGATACTGTTGTTTGTGGACTAGTGAGTGGTTGGACTCTTGGCTTGGATAGCTAGCTTGCAAGGTAAGCTTTCGTGTCCTCGGTTTAGCCATTTTGATGTTCCACCATGTCCCATGGGGATGGGTTTATGCATGCTGTGTTACATGCTTTGATTATTTTGGAAATGCTGTTGAGCTGTTTATATGTAATGAGCTATTATGATATGCATGTGGTGTCCACCTAGACGGCAATCCTGAGTATGTAGTACATACAAGATGGAGAAGCATGTGGGTGAGGTGCAGGTAGTATCCATGTACTCATGTAGGCATAGACGTATTCCTACATTTCTCTGCCCAGTAGATTTGAAAGCACACATGACATGAATAATTGCTGCATCGCATGATTTTAGAACTTATACTGTAATACTGTTTTTAGAACTTATATTACACATGTAAGTGAGCTTGGGGTGGAGACTCCTTGAGGACCCCTTGTCTTACTGAGATTTCTTGTTAGAGATCTCACCCCACGTTTGGGGACGCTTATTTCAGGGTCAGGTAATGTTGAGGGCTCATGTGGCAGGAGGCCAGAGTTGAGCTGATATTCTGATATGCTGTCTTGCTGGATTGCTGTTTATGTTTTCTGCTTTAATTATGTTAAGCTTAGGTTGAGACTATTTGTGGGCATTGTTGCCTTATTTGGTGAGCATGGGGTTTGTCCATGCCACATGATTGTTATCGTCCTTTTACTTTAATGTTGTAATTAATGTATCAGGATTTTGGCCCAGGCTGCACGTTGTAGTCCTGCGGTTCTAGATACACACATTATATTTATGTATGAGGTATTCAGTTAGTTGTCTTGCAATTTACATACAGGTAGTATTTTTATGAAAATGATTAAGTAATCAAGTTGGTTAAGTTAATGACGTCATAATTGAATTAAAGAAAAAGTTATTCCGCATTTTAATTAAGCGTGGCTTAATACGATAGTGTGTTAACAATCCGGGTTAACACGGGCTGTTACACAAACATACATTAATAACTGAGAGCACTATCAAGTATCAAATAAGTGGGATTTTATTTGGTAGGGACATTTAAATGTAAACCAATTGAAGTGTTAACACCATCAACTTGTTCAATGCATTCTTTAAATTTTTTCATTCTATTTTCTGAACCTTTTGCATATATGACACACTCTGATTTTTGTACAAAGCATCACTAGCAACTTTCAATGCTTCCTAAACAACTAGATTAAATATGTTACAAAACAACGCACATGAAAAAAAGCTCCTTCACATGAAAACCAATTTCGCATAGTGGGTTGACTTCTCAAAAAACCTACCATAGAGTCTTTTGCATATGCATTATCCAAAGTAATGCTAAAAATATTCTTCTGTATTTCTCAGTCCTTTAATAAATCAAATATTTTTAAAGACAACTCAAATCTAGTATGAGGAGGACGCATGTGACAAAAGCTGAGAGTTTTGCTGTTTAGCTTCCAATTTGCATAAACATAATGAGCAGTTAAACATATGTAACCATTGTTAAGCTTCTCCTTCTCTTTCATGTAAACATTCAAGACATATTTTTTAAGAGTATTTCTAGAAACATTCATGTGTGTTGTTCTGCACACATATTGAATCTAATTGTTCAGGAAGAATTGAAAGTACCTAGTGATGTTTTGTACAAAATCAGAGAGTGTCAAATATATAAAGAGTTTAGAAAGTATAATGAAAAACTTAAAGAATGCATTGAACAAGTCGGTGGGGTTAACACTTCAATTGGTTTGCATTTAGATATTCCTATCATATGGAATTCCACTTATTTGATGCTTCACGGTGCTCTTAGTTATCAACGTGTGTTTGCAACTCTCCAATTGAGTGATAAAAAATTTAAAGATTGTCCTTCAGCATATGATTGGAAAAGAGGAGACAAAACTTTGTCAGTTCTCACAGCCATTTCGTGAGATAACCGATTTGATTTCTGGCACTTATCGTAATTGTATTTTCTGCAAGTTTGGAAAATTCAACGTATTTAATTCATATGATAAATAATGAAGATGAAGTTGTAAAGAGCATAGCAAAAAGGATGGTGGTGAAGTTTGATAAAT
Source organism: Gastrolobium villosum (assembly GCA_032173675.1). Lineage (NCBI taxonomy): Eukaryota > Viridiplantae > Streptophyta > Magnoliopsida > Fabales > Fabaceae > Gastrolobium > Gastrolobium villosum. The sequence continues at coordinate 18,558 of JAVKPL010004210.1, forward strand.
ATTGGGTTGAGTATAGTGTTGTGCTTGCATTAGAAGCGGTTCTTGACCCTCGCATGAAGTTTTCTACATTATATTATTGTTATTCAAAGATTGACGCTAGTACATTTGATGAAAAAATAGAAAATATAAGGAGAAAGTTGTATGAGCTCTTTAAGAAGTATGCAAGCACCAAATCTTCTAATGTCAATGTTCAAGGTGATGTTAGCTCTCAATCTTCAAGCCAAGGGTCAAAGGTTAAGAAGGGGTAGTTTGATGTATTCTTTAATGTAAGTTTATGTATATTTTAACATGATAATTTAATTACTTTATATCATGTATTTTTGCAAACTTAATCATATTTTAATTATCATGTGTCTTCACTTGTGAAATATGATATGAATTGAAAATGCATAATCATCACATTGCAATTGATGCCGGAAGGTCTAAACTTGATATTTATTTGGATGAGCCTGCATTGGTTTTTACACTTGGGGAAATTTTGATACATTGCATTGGTGGAAGGATAATAATAATCGCTTGCCAAATCTCTCGATAATGGTGTGTGACATCACCACTATAGTGTCTGAATCTGTGTTTAGCATTAGGGCACGCATCTTTAACAAATATAGAAGTAAACTGATGGCAAAGAATGTCAAAGCTTTGATTTGTACCCGCAATTGGTTGGCTGGTTTTGTCAGCACTGGTAATTTATATAATTTAAATAAAATGATAGTTTCATTTTAATTCGTGATTGTTTGTCAATTTGATGATTTTTCTTTTTGAATTATTTTTTATAGATGAAAGTGACGATGACGATAACATGATTTCAGGAGCGAGAGCTTCTTATTCTAAAAGAGCACCTAATGTTGTTGAATATTGATGTGGAAGATGTTTGTGATTGGGTGATTTTGGTTTTTCCTTGCATATGTTTTGTGGGATATTTTGATTTGTTTATAGTTTGTAAACCTCATTTAGATTTGATGTCCATTGTTGAAATTTTGGAGATTGAACATGATGGTTCTGATGTGGGTAATAACACATATGATGCTTTGGTGAATGCTTATGTGTTAAGAGGGTGTTCAATTGTATGATAAGTAGTAGGTTTGAGCCTGATTTGTATATGATGAACATGGTTTTGCTTATGCAGGTGAAGTGTGGTATGATGTTTGAGACAATTTCCTAGATGACTATGATTGAGACAATTTCCTAGATGACTATGATTGGTGGCCGTGTGGATTATGGGAATTATTCTAAGGCTTTTAGGTTGTTTTTATGTATGTGAGAAAGAAAATTGAATGAATATTTTAGCGGGTGAATGGATCAACCTGCCAATCCAATCTATGAAGCACCGACACTTCAAAAACCCTGACGTGTCGTGTCCGACACTTCCCGACACTCTCGGACACCCCGACACTTCAACACGCGTTATAAAAATTCAAAAAAAGTTTCAAAGGTTGCGTTGCGTTGCGTTGCGTTGGGTTTTTGATTCTAGTTATTAGATTCGTTGTACTGCGATTACCATTTTATTTAGTTTAATATAAATATTTGGGATACCTTATGTTTCTTTGCAAAATTTATGAATATTATAAGTTTAGATTCATTTTTTGTTAAATTATTGAATATTAAATATAATATACACTACATAAATTAAAAATATTATTTAATATCAAAACGTGTCCTAACGTGTCGAAATCTAACATTTTTTAGAATTAACGTGTCGGAGTGTCGTGTCGTATCGTGTTACGTGTCCCGTGTCGGTGTCGGTGCTACATAGAATCCAATAATGTTTTTGGCGGGTTGGCCCGCTAGTTTTTGGCGGGTAGGAGTGAGTCGGCCTATTTTGCCATCTCCGGTCTCAACTTATTGGATAAAAGATAAATGAATTTTAAATCAACTAATAAAAAATATCATTCTTTTTTTTTGTGAAATCTTTTTCTTTTTCTTTTTGACATAAAATATCATTCTTTGCTAGAAAGAGCCATGTCTCATTTCTAAATTTCAAATCACCGGCCAGAATTATGGACTCTTACTATTTCCAAAGCCAATCATACACATATCATTGCGAAGAAATTAAAACATGATTATTGATTAGGAAAATATAAAATATCATGTAACAAAGTTGGTTTTACTTACAATTAATAATTTCAGAAGTTACAAAACATTTGACGCATTTACAAAAGAAAACTTACAAAAATAAAGGGAAAAATTATTCTTATGTTGCATAATAGCAGTGTTTTAAAATTTCACCCCATCCCCCGGGTTGACCCGGGTCAACCCTGACCTCTCCCCTCCGAGGGTTAGGGTCACAAGTTGGACCCTATATGCACATCGACCCCTCTGACCCCCAAAACCCAGCTGGGTTTCAATGACTCCCGAGCTAGAGGGGTCGAAGGGATCATTGCATGTTTTTTTTTTTAAAAAAATTCCGTAAAACAACGTCGTTTTATTAAATAAATAAAATAAAAATGCTTGCAAACCTTAATCTTATCATTCTCTTCTCTTCTCTCCCAGCGACTTAGACGTCTTCAATCTTCACCTCGCTGCCGTAAATCTTCTAGGAAAGGTAAAAATTTACACATTCAAATGAAATCCTTACGGTCGTCGATGAAAACAAAAAATCATTCTTACTTCCTTTAAATTTTCCTTTGTTAGGGACCTTCTCAAAAGAGGCAGAACCGGGTCAGCGTAGTGATCCGACTCACTTGTGATTGTAATTGGTGAATTATGTCAAGTATATTTTAAATCTTTGATGATTGGTGGTTTATTTTTTAATATTTTCATATAGGATATATATATTTATATTTTTTTAATATATAAAACCGGGTTAGCGTAGTGACCCCCGATTGAACCCGTGACCCCATGACCCCTAACCTCGGCCGGGTCAATGGCCGAGCCGGGTTTTTAAACACTGCATAAGAGTAGTTTTATCTCCAATAGACCCATCGAACTCCGTGACATTCTTTTTTTTTAATAGCGGACTCCATCACATATAAGTCTACAACATTGGAGATCTTCTCTCATACAACATGAGATTAGATGGACCCAAAAATAAATAATAACAGTACAAAGGTTTTCATAGGCCATGTGTAGCCCGTGAGTCGTGTCATTGTGTGGTCATTTCTTCGAAATTTATAATAAGAGGTTACGAAAAGTATTTAAACAATAAGTTTTATAAACTAAAAGGGACAATAAT
>JAVKPL010004211.1:0-21349 GCA_032173675.1 Gastrolobium villosum
TTGTTATGTGGTACCTTGGTTAGATTTTAGTATTGTTCCTCCTTGCCACTCCGGAAACATATCAACTGGCTGCAGAACACGGCCCAAAATGTGACTTCCCGCATCCCGAGCATATAGGAGCAAGAGGTCTCGCTGCATTCCCCTAAGCAGAAGTCCTCTTGAACTGATTTGGCGCTTGCTTAGCAGCCAACTATTTTCCTTTTCCTTTTTCCCCAAACTTCCTGTCTCTTCAGGAAGTGGAACCACCAGTACCCTGTGGCACTTTAATCTTGGCCTTCTTGGCCTTACTTGCGCTGCAAAAATCCTCAATATTACGACACTGCTGTACCAGAGCCCCGAAGTCTCTCGAAGCAAGCAAGGTGACCAACAATGTCCTCATTAAGTCCCCTACGGAACTTACCAACTAAGAAAATGGGAGTCAGCCTCGTCATCCGAAAATGAGCAAACTTGACCAGCTCATTAAACTTGGCCAGGTACTCGTCAACAGAAAATGAGCCCTGAACCAATCTATCAAACTCCCCCTGCTTTCTCTCCTGTGCATCATAGGGAAAGTACCGACCCAGAAAGCAGACCTCAAAGAACGACCATGTCATAACGTGCCCCTGCATCTCGAACACCTGGGAAGTGTTCGTCCACCACTCATGGGCATCGCCCTCCAGCATGTACGTGGCGAACATCAGCTTTTGTGGCTCGGTGCACTGCATCACCCTGAATATCTTGTCCAGGGCCTGGAGCCATCTAGCAGCAGCAGTGGGATCATAAGATCCATCAAAAGTAGGTGGCTTATGCTTGCGAAAAGCATTCAACCGGCGGTCAATCTCATCACGATCCTCGACAAAAAGAGGAACGGCCTGCATAGCCCCCGTCAGGTGGCTACCCTCACCCATCTGACTCTGGGTATCCTCCTGGTGACTAGGTGGAGGTGGAGGCGATGGTGGCGGTGGAGGTGGTGGAGGACACTGGCCAGTAGCAGCAGGACCAGCCCTTAACTCCTCTAACATGACCCTCATCATCGTCACGTTTGCCATCTGGTTCTCCTCCAGTACATCTGCAGTGGCTCTCCTGTTCACCTCTCTAATGGCATCCAGCATAGCCTGATTCGCCAGCCTCGTGGCCTCCTAGTCGGCTAGTCGGGCCGTCTGCATCTCAGCCAATACAGCCAGGACAGGATCCGGTTGATCCTCACTCGTACCCTGGTTCCTCCTTGGTTGTACCATGACTCTGCACAAGTTACACAAAGAATGAGTTGATCAGGCCCACGCCATGTGGTCAAATATGCATTATCATAACACACACCAATCAGAGAGAACACAAAGTAGACACGCAACGAAACATCCTAAGTTATTGCAATACATACAGGCTTTTTCCTAGAAAGTGCTCTGATACCATAAAATGTAACAGCTCATGTTAACCCGGTTTGTTAACATACTATCGTATTAAGCCACACTTAATTAAAATGCGGAATAACTTTTTCTTTAATTCAATTATGACGTCATTAACCTTAGTCAAGTAAATTACTTAATCAATTTCATAAAATAACGCCTGTATGTAAATTGCAAGACAACTAACTGAGTACCTCATATATAGATCTTAAAGTGAATATCTAAAGTCACGGATCTACAACACGTAGTCCGGACAATATCCTGATACATTATCCAACTTTAAACAAGACATAATCAAGTCTATGTGGCATGGACAATCCCCATGCTCACCAAATAAGGCAACAATGCCCAACAACAGTCTCAACTCAAATAACATGATACTGACAGAAAACATAAACAGCATCCAAATCCAGTCATGTCAGCATACAACAATATCTAACTCAGCTCTGGCCTCCTGCCACTAGGAGTCTCAACCCCTGGGTTCCCTGAACCTGAAATAAGCGTCCCCAAACGTAGGGTGAGATCTCTAACAAGAAATCTCAGTAAGACAAGGGGTCCTCAAGGATCTTCCACCCCAAGCTCACTTACATGTGCAATATAAGTTCTAAAAGTAGTAATTTCCAGTATAAGTTCCAAAAGTATGCAGTGCAACAGATATTCATGCCATATGAGTTATCACTATTCTACTGGCCAGAGAAATGTAGGAATATGTCTATTAACCACATAGTAAGTACAAGGAACACCGCTTGCACCTCACCCACAGCCTCACCAAATTGTATGTACCACATACTCAGGCTTACCATATAGGTGGACTCACATGCATATCATAATAGCACATTGCATATAAAAGCTCAACAGCATTTCCAAAACATCAAAAAGCATGTAACTCAGCATGCATAAACCACATCCCCATGGGACATGGTGGAACCACAACATGGCTAAATCGAGGACACGAAAGCTTACCTGCAAGCAATCAATCCAAGCCAAGAGTCCAACCACTCTCAAAGTCCAAACACAACAGTATCACAATCTGTTATGGACCAATAACATATCATTAAATATGCACCACAAGCATACAAGTTAAAGACCACGCCTTTCCATTACGTTTTACGTCTTAAGGCTTCCAACAAAGCCATAAGCCCTTAATCACATGATTCTGAATTAGTTCATTAATTACAGAAGTCCAACTTCCTTAATCTAGGGTCCACAAACCCCCAATAACCTACAGTATGAACAGTGCAGCTACTGTTCTCCGAAACCCCATATCCGGATATCAACATCCGGATATTTCTGAACACATATCCGGATATTTCACGATAGAATGCAGTTTCTACATTTCGTGAAAACATCCACCAAAGGTCCAACTTTTAACACTTATATCCGTCCAAGGATCCATTTTTAAGCATATACAAGTTCTCTTAGGTGTTGGTTACTTCATTTTACCCATTAACATGCCAAGAATTCACTTTTAAGCAACAAAAACTCATGATCAAGGTTGGTAACACTTACCCAAGCCTAAAGCTCAGCAAGAAGGCCCTTGGAGCTCACCAAACAGCTCCCAAAAATCTTCCTTAACAAGGTGCATGAAAATAACACCACAAAGGTTGGTTCTTTCTCAACAAAGGTCACCACTTGGACCTCAAAATGCCATGATCATGGCTTACCAACACCCAAACAACCAAGGCAGCAACTAACCTCCCCCACACTGACCCTCTAACTCAGAAATGATGTCACTTTCCCACTCACAAGGATGATTCTCACTCACACCAAGTGTATAGATGAAGAGAAATGGAAGAGGAAGCTTCAAAGCTCACCAAGTGGAGCACAAAGACAATGGAACAGTAACAAGGAGCTGATCAACCTTCCTCTCACGTAGGAAAATAAGGGTTCTAGGGTTTTGTGCCCTTAGTATGAGTATAAATAGGCCACATGGCCACTAACGCACAATATTAGCATTAATAGCTACGCAAAAGATTTTAATCCCAAACTTTGGAATCTTAACCTACTCATTTTTCTAAGATTTTTCATATTTTTATTTTATTTTTCGGAGCACCTTTCCGGTACGCGCTTTTCCATAGCCAATATCAGTTCTGGCACCAGTTCTCGTTATTTTGACTTGAAACTCATTTTACAAGTCCTACATATTATTATAGTAAATATCATACACTTATTATAATTTTCCGGGATACTTCACCGGTACGCATTTATACCGGGTAGCAGAACCGGTATCTGCGTTTTTCGCCCATAAAGTGTTTTTCAGCATTATTACCCACTTGCTATAATTATTAGAGCCTCATAATAATTATTAGGGTCAATTATGAAATTATTTCCTAATTATCACATTTATTTAATTAATCTCCTTAATTAGCGGTGCAGATTCTTACAAGAACTCTTTCTTTTTTACCTACAAATGCTTATCTTCCGAGCTCAAAATAACTTTACCATTTATCGAGATCCAAATGGATGTCTTGAATCATCTCGAAATCGCTCCTTCACAACTGCACCCTAACAGTTGGTGCTTTTTACATACTTTCGAGATAATCTGTCTATCTTTTGGATTTACTTACTCTTTTCGAGTCTTCTTCTGTCTATTTGCCGTGTTCCGAAACGCCGTTGATAAAGGATGTACTCGGCATAGTTGGGTTTCTTTAAAAGCTCGCCCTGGGCTGCGTTGGTGTACTATATACGAAGATAACTGGAAAAACTTCAAAGAAGAATACTTCAAAATTTGAATACCTGAGGCTCTTCCGACTACACCTTCTGCCTCCTCTTCTTCTTCACAATCTGCTCCCCCTTATGCTTTCTTTCTGAATCAAGACAGAACTCCTCGATTTCCTCTCAGTTGGAACCGTCATCATTATACAACTTCTGCCAAAGCATTTTTAACTAACTCCAAGAATTTGAGTACTGAGGAACAAGAAACTTATACTTGGTTCAAACAGCTTGCTTCCGAGTTATGTCAATCCTCGGTCTATTCTAAGTAATAAAGAATCTGCTGAATGGGTTAGCCGGAAACTAAGTAAGTACTTAGCTAATTTTCTTATGTTCTTCTGAATATTCTCTATTTATCCTTATACTTGATTTCTATTGTGTTAATGTTTCTCAGATAAGTGCATGGATCCTACCTTTTTTGCTCGCCAGAAACAAAAAGTTTCTCGGAAAGATGACTGCATTGTCTCTGGCGACAAGGTTGTGCGTCATGATCATTCTTCAGCCTCTGGCGAGAATGTCCTCTCTCCTACTTAGTCTCTTATGCCGGCTACTTCTGCTACTGGTTCAATACCGAGAAACAATGTGGAAATTGACCTGGAAGTTCCAATTGACTCTGGCGAGATATGTCGCCAGAAGCGAGTACGAATTAGTGAAGCTAGCCTGTATCCTTCAACTGCAAAGTCTTTGACTCCTCCCACTTCTGTTATCGCTGGCCCTTTTTCTGAACCCCCTTTTATGAAAAAATTAAAACCATGTTTCACTCCCGAGCTCCGCGAGAAGTGGGATAAATTCTCGTTGGACCAACTCATTAACAAATTTGCTGACATCCGAGATCATTTGTTGCGAGAAGCCCACTACTATGAAATGGAACTCCTGGCTCTAGCTGAACGTCAACAGCTTCTTTCCGAGCTTAAAGACGTACAACTTTTGAAGACCAACTTTCAAACAGAGCAAACTCGCCTAATCAAAAAGGCTGAAACTGCCGAGTTGGTTGCTCAAGAAGCCCAACTCAAACTTAAAGAATCTGAAGATTTAAGAAAAAAGCTAAACGAGGAACATACTGTTCTGAAACAAGACCATCAAGTGCTTACTGACGAGCACCAAGTTTTGAAGAAAAACTTTGAAGATTCTGACCTCCGAGTGGCCGAGCTGGAGCTAGAAGTAGATACATTAAAGAAAGATGTCTCGACTATACAACAAGCTCCTGATGATATGGATTCAAAATACGTTGCTTTTGGTCATCAAATTTATGGTTGGGTTGTAGATCAGGTGAAATTTTTCCACCCAGACTCCCCTTTACCTCACTTAGAAAAAATTGAGACCTTCAACTTCATAGAAAATGGGCGACTATGCACCCATGATGAAAAAGGATCTGTTGCTGTGCTGGCTGATTGTCCCTCCGACTATGTGAACTCCAACTCTGCTTCTGATCACGCTGCTTCTGATGATATTCCCAAAGATACTTGAAGGGGTGGAGTGCCACTTTATTTTGTACTCAATTTTACTTTTCCTATTTCTGTCATGACTTTATATTTTGTATCGTAACATTGTAGCCTATTTGAATATTTGGGACTAGTAAATGTCAATTTTCCGGCTACGTTATGTGAACTGATTCTCCCTTTTTTTTAACGCATTGATAACCAACCTTTCCCGCTTCCGAGTAGGAACTGCACGGGTGCCCAAGAAGCCAGTTAAGGCGGCAAGGGACTTTGTTTTCCCACTTCCGAGTAGGAAGAACGGGTTCCCAAGAGGCCAATTAAGGTGGCAAGGGACTTGGTTTTCCCGCTTCCGAGTAGGAATTGAACGGGTTCCCAAGAGGCCAGTTAAGGCGGCAAGGGACTTGGTTTTACCGCTTCCGAGTAGGAATTGAATGGGTTCCCAAGAGGCCAGTTAAGGCGGCAAGGGACTTGGTTTTACCGCTTCCGAGTAGGAATTGAACGGGTGCCCAAGAGGCCAGTTAAGGCGACAAGGGACTTGGTTTTTCCCGCTTCCGAGTAGGAATTGAACGGGTGCCCAAGAGGCCAGTTAAGGCGGCAAAGGACTTGGTTTTCCCGCTTCCGAGTAGGAATTGAACGGGTGCCCAAGAGGCCAGTTAAGGCGGCAAAGGACTTGGTTTTCCCGCTTCCGAGCGGGTGCCCAAGAGGCCAGTTAAGGCGGCAAGGGACTTGGTTTTCCCGCTTCCGAGTAGGAATCGAACGGGTGCCCAAGAGGCCAGTTAAGGCGGCAAGGGACTTGGTTTTCCCACTTACGAGTAGGAATTGAACGGGTGCCCAAGAGGCCAGTTAAGGCGGCAAGGGACTTGGTTTTCCCGCTTCTGAGTAGGAATTGAACGGGTGCCCAAGAGGCCAGTTAAGGCGGCAAGGGACATTGTTTTCCCGATTCTGAGTAGGAGTTGAACGGGCGCCCAAGAGGCCAGTTAAGATGGCAAGGGACTTTGTTTTTTGCTAACACATTCATTGTCAAACTGGCTTTATTGAATTGAAACATCATCACATACCATAAATTCAAATATACCCTAAATAATAATTTCAACACCTAATAACATATTACCACACACCTGTAAAACATACTTAAAATTCATCCTAATTAACTTAATAACTTGCCATCCGACTTCCCAGTGAATCTTAAATTCTTCAACTGAAATACCTTTACAACTTAGCAGCATTCCAATATCATGGAATTGGTTTTCCATCTAAATGCTCTATCTGGTACGCTCCTGTCTGGGTGGTCACTACTACCCGGTATGGGCCTTCCCAATTAACTGTCATCTTCCTATCTCTTGCGTTTTTATTCCCTACATCTGCCCGCCTGAGCACCAAATCTCCAACTTGAAATGTTCTTTTAACTATCATCCGATTATACCTTATCGTTGCTTGCTGCTTGGACGTCATTTCCACTAATGTTGCTTTCTCTCGCTCTTCTTCTAACAACTGCAAATCAATCTGCATCATTTCACTGTTCTCTTCTTCTCTTTCTTCAGATAACAACCTCCTTCTCCACGATGGCTCTCCGACTTCTACTGAAAGCATTGCATCGAACCCGTAGGTCATCTTGAATGACGTTTCTTGAATACTAGACTGCACTGAAGTTCTATATCCCCACAACACGTTATCTAACTCTTCTACCCAGCTTCCTTTATAATTATCCACTCTTCTTTTCAACCCGTTTGTCAATATCTTATTTGCCGATTCCACTTGCCCATTTGTTTGCGGGTGTTCCACTGCTGAAAACTTATGCTTCCCTCCCAAGTCTGCCACCATTTGCCTAAACTTTTTATCCATAAACTGGGTTCCATTATCTGTGATGACTATAGCTGGAATGCCGAATCTGCAAACAATTTTTCCAATAAAAAACTTCTGAACCTTCCGAGCAGTAATTGTTGCAAGAGGTTCAGCCTCTATCCACTTCGTAAAATAGTAGGCAGCGACTATCAAGTATTTAACACCTCCAGCAGCTTTGGGAAATGGGCCTAAAAGGTCCATTCCCCATTTATAAAATGGCCAAGGAGATGAAATTGTGAATAACTCCTCTGGCGAGGCCTGGTGTATGCTGGAAAACTTCTGACACTGTTCACACCTTTGCACATGTTTTTTCAGCATCCTTCCCCCATTGTTGGCCAGAAATATCCCGCTCGTATAGCCTTTCTTGCTAAAGACTTTCCTTCAAGATGATGCCCGTTAATCAGAGAACCAACCATCAATCACAGAAATGGCCAACTTATTTGAGGATATAGTACCCAACTCCTCTGGAAGCTTCATCTCATTGAACATCTCCTTCTCCACATTGAACATCATTATACAGTTACAACCATAAGGATCACTCTTTGTGGCCTTGTATGCAAGCCAATGTACATTACCATGAAAAATAATTGTTTCGCGCCATGAGGCACCCTTAATTCGAGATACCTCTCCAAACACCATCATCGAGGGAATATAACTTCACCTTTGGAGGAACCACCCTGTCATTCAAATTATAACAAACCCTCACCACCTTGAAATCGTTCCTCTTGGAATTAAACCCTAAACCAAATAGGTATAATTCACCCAATGTTTCGGAAGTGAAAATTGGCATTGGTAACTATATGTGTCTACGTATCAAAGGGTTCCATAGGATGATATTATTAATTTTTCCTCTTGAAAAACCCTTTTCTAAAAGAAATTTTCTTAATCTTTCATACCAAGCTCTTGGAGCATGTTTCAAACCATATAAGGCCTAGTTTGAAAACATTGTTAGGCAAATCACGATCTTCAAAATCGGGAGGTTGATCAACATATATTTTTTCTTAAATATATCCATTTAAAAAATCACTTTTGATATTCATTTGAGAAAGTTTAAAATCTATTGTACATGCAAATTCAAGTAACAACCTAAATGATATTCATTTGAGAAAGTTTAAAATCCACTGTACATGAAAATTCAAGTAATAATCTAAAAGCTTATAATCTAGCAGCGGGAACATATGTCTCATCATAATCAATACCTTTTTCTTGATTATATCCTTTAGCAAAAAGCCTATCTTTATTTCTTGTTATTTTGCCATTTTCATCAACCTCATTTCTAAAAACCCATTTGGTACCAATTATTGGATAGTCTTTTGATTTTAGCACAAGTTCGCAAACTTAATTCCTTTCTTCTTGCATTGCCAAGAACCAATGTTCATCAATGATTGCTTTTATTTATGTTTTAGGATCAATTTGATAGACAATTGCTAGATAATTACAAATATTTCTAATTGAGTTTCTAGTAGTTACTCCTTTGGAGATATCACCAATTACCACATCAAAGTGGTGTCCTCTAGCTACTCTCTAATCTTGTGGTAGGTTGTTTTCTTCTTTGGTTTGTTGACTTGCTCCTTCATCATTGTTTGCTTCCTTTTCTTTTTGCGTTTCATCTTCCTTTTTGCCATCCATGTTTATGTTCTCCATGCTTACTATTAAATCATCATCACAAACTTCCTTTTTAGGCAAGGCATTGTTAGTTTCATTAAAAATAACATAAATAAACTCTTCAATGACCATTGTTATTTTATTATAAACTCTATATGCTCTACTTATGAGTTAATAGTCTAGAAATATTCCCTCATCGGCTTTCAATTCAATTTTGCTAAGATTTTCTTTTCCTTTATTTAAAACAAAATATTTACAACCAAAGATATGAAAGTATGAAATATTGGATTTTCTTCCTTTGTAAAATTCAAGGGGGTTTTCTTTAAATTAGGGATAATCAAGACACGGTTCATAACATTGCAAGTGATGCCTATGACTTTCGCCTATAAATATTTTAGAAGATTATTTTCATTTAACATGGTTCAAACAAGTTCTTCCAGTACACGATTTTTCTTTCCACAACTTCATTTTATTGTGGAGTCCTAGGAGCGAAAAAATTATGTTCAATACTATTTTTTTTTCACAAAAGGTTTCAAAATCCTGATTTTCAAATTCCTCACCATGATCGGTCCTAATTGAAACAATATTTGAAGATTGTTCATTTTGAATAAACTTGACTAATCTCTTGAATGATTTAAAAGCATCGCATTTATAAATAAGAAATAAAGTCTAAGTATAGCGAGAATAATCATCCACAATGACCAATGCATAGTAATTACCTCCAAAACTTGGTTGGTCCAAAAAGATCCATATGCAAACGTTATAAAGACTTTGTGGTAGAAACAATATTTTTTGATTTAAAAGAAACATCTTCTTGTTTTTCCATTTGACAAGCATTACAATCTTTATCTTTTTCAAATTTGAGCTTTGGTAATCCAATTACTAGGTCTAGGAAAATCAATTTGCTTAATTGACCCATGCCAATGTGTGTTATTCTTCTATGTCATAACCAAGAGTAATTTTCTTTACTAATCAAACATTTATCATCATTTGAATGCATACTGTCTAAATCTATCATATAAATGTTATCCACTCCATGACCAAGAAACTTGACTTGCCCATCAATTAGACTTTCAATTTTGCAAGAGGCTGAGTCAAAAATTACTTTATAATTCCTATCACATAATTGACTAATGCTAAGTAAGTTATACCTAAGACCATCAACAAGTAAAATATTATCTATAGAGATGGAAGATGAGTTACCAACTTTTTCAATACCAAGGATCTTTCCTTTGTTGTTGTCTCCATAGGAAACATGTTCATGCTTTTTCTTTGTGAATGATTGGAACTTGGTTAAATCTCCCGTCATGTGACTTGAGCAACCACTAACCAAGTACCACTTGAAGCTTTTGGCCTTCAAACTAACCTACATCACATGATAAAGATTTAATTTTTGGTACCCAAACCTTATTGGGTCCTTGTGTGTTAGTCTTGGGCTTGTTCTTTTATGAACCAACACTTTCTCTTACCCAGCAATACTATTCTTTCTAACTTTACATGTGGATGCACTATGGCCTTTTCCACCTCAGTGAAAATATTTAATAAATGGGCTACCTGTCATGTAGGATGGAGAAATAAAAAAATTCTTATATGATTTTTCTTATGTGCTTATGTCAAAACCCAAACTAAATTTGTTGAACATGCATTTTTGTTTACTAAACAACACTTTTAAGTTATCTCTACCACATGTAAATTTGCTTAAAATATTGTTGAAATCATTAATTTCATTATTTAGTTCTTTACATGATGTGCATGATGATGAAGATACATGATCATTTGAGGATAAACATTTGATACAACTTGTACTAGCATTAAGTAATTTAAGAGTTTCATTTTCATCTTTTAATTCTTTCACTTCTTTATCTAATGATGCAATTTGTTTTTCTAAGGAAGTAATAGTTTTTCTTTATACTATAAGAGATTTAACATGTTCTAATGATTCACTATGCATTTCTTCAAACATTTTAGACAACTCATTATATGAAGGGGAAATAATAGAGAAAAATGAGTTTACCTCGGTTTCATATTCATTTCCATCCTCATTTTCCATTAGACATATATGTTGAGTTCTTTTGCTTGATTTTTCTAGTGTTCTTTCATCTTGCATAAAATATAAGATTGCTTCTTCCTTGGAGCCATCATCGGAAGAGCTAGATTCATCATCCCAAGCAAGATAAGCCTGCTTGAAGTTCTTTCTATCCTTGTCTTGCTTCTTTTCATATTTGTCTTTCTTTTGAAGATTTGGACAATCCGATTTTTAGTGATCGATTTTCTCACATTCATAACAAGCGATGGTGAGTTGAGAGGATCATTCATCTTTGGATCTTCTTCTTGGAGGAAATGCGGATCTCTTTAAAAAATTCTTCTTGAAAAATTTTCCATACTTCTTCACAAGTAGACTCATCTCATCTTCATCAAGATCATTTTCGGAGACTCCATTTTCTTTTTCATCATCCTTTTCTTTGCTTGGTGTTGAGGCCTTTAAGGCAATTCCCTTACTTTTCTTATTGGCTTGTTCCTTCAAGGTAATTGAAGATTGCCAAACAAGGTTGCAAGGTCCATGGTCTTCAAGTCCTTTGATTCAGTTATAGCCGTAAACTTTGGTTGTCATTCCCAACTATGCACACTTCTAACCACTTTAGCAATTAACTTAAGATTAGTAAAAGCCTTATCTAAAGCATTTAAATGTGTAACAAGGTGTGTGAATCTATTTTGCATACATTGAATTCTTTCATTTTCACTGATCTTAAATAGTTCGAATTCTCTAGTGAGTGTATTTAATTTCGTGAATTTAACATCATTAGTTCCTTCATGGGTTAGTTGGAGAATGTCCCCACATTTCCTTACCATTCTTACAATTTGAAACATGAAAGTACTCATCACGACCTAAGGCATTTGTAATTAAGTTTTCCATTTTCCTTTCTTAACTTCATCTTTGGTGTACTCATCTATATCCTTAGGAACATCTTTATTTTGCTCATTTTTTATAGTAGGTAGGGTATATCCTTTTTCAACTATGTTCCATACACGTAAATCATTAGATTAAAGAAATATTTTTATCCCACTTTTACAATAAGAATAATCGATACCACTGAAAAATGGAGGTCTAGTACGAGAAGAACCTTGAAGGGGCATATCATGGTTCAAAGAAGTCATCCTTTCTCTTGAAGCGGTTAATCTCTTTACACAAGAGTTCAAGCTCTGATACCACTTGTTAGATAATGGCTTTAATGCTCAAGGGGGTGGGGGTGAATTGAGTTTTATAAAATCTTTTCGCAAAATACCTCATTTGATATTTTAAAGAATATTTCTTCAATTAAATGATTTAACAAGAAAAAATCAAAGTTAAGAACTAGTATGTGATCAATAAGGATAAGTAAGTGAATAAATAATCACAGTCCAAAAATGTAATTTCAAGACTAAAGTAAATAGTTTAAGATTATAGGTATTGCAAACTAGATGTGTCCAAATTTGGTCACCAGCACTGTGACCTACGTCCAGACTGAAGCCGCTCGATCAATCTTTTTTACTAACTATCAAGCATGAGGGTGTTTGACAAACCACTACAAAGCTAGACCCCTTCTGACAGGGAAGGATTCAAATCCTTTTGAAAGGGATTTGAATCCCTCCTGTTAAAATGTCAAATTTTTGTTTCTGTCAGGGAAGTATTCGAATCCTTCATTTAGGGATTCGAATCCCTAAGTGCAGCAAAAACATGGTTTGGTAAAATCGCAATATCTCAAGCTATAGAGCTCTAAATCAAGTTTCGTTTGGACCTATGTGAAGCTAACACATAGGGTTAAAAAAATTTCAGATCTATTGGATAAGTGAATTGATCATGGTTTGAGTTTGAAGTTGTTGCCTTGCTTCTGATAAGCAAATTTAATTTGTTGTAGTCACTATGCGAAGAACATAACCAGAGATATACAACTCCAATTGAGGCATAAAATATGTTGTTGGTGAAAGTAAACTGGCCTTTGAAGGCCGATGCATGTAAGGTGTAAAAACAAAATTTTTACTGCGGAAACATACATGCACACATAGGTTCATGCTTTAAGACAACATGATGTTACCTTGTTTTTGGCCTGATCAGTCAGGGAGATCAGATGTCAGGCTTGAAGGGTTCAAACCCTCTAATGGTGATCCAGACCACCGTTCGTCAATGATGCAAGAACCCCTTCTTGAAAGCCACCAGATGAACACCACGGTGAGGCTTGCTATGCGCACAAGTGGTGAAGGTGGAGGCTAGGTATTCTGTTTGGAAAGGTGTAGTGAACTACCCTACAGAATGGTGCATAAGATGAAGGAGAGTAGGCTAGGTTTTTTTGAAAACCCTAAGGAGAGGAACTGGTGTGATGTATACACACACCTTGATGAGAGGAGAGAATTAATTCATTCAAAATGAAAACCAACTTTCAAACTCTTTTGAAAGTTGCGCATGAAACAAGGGAGGATAAGGTGGAGCTGTTGCAAAATCAATTTTGCCAACAACCTCCAATCTTATCCTCGTGAAATTAAGTTCAAAATAATTTAAACTTAAATTCATAAACTATCATATAGTATACTTTTCATGCGTATAATTCAGCCATAAAAGGGGTCCAAATATATTGAGTAGTTACATTCAAAATTTGAATCAACTCACCCACTGATTCCCTCAACCACCAAATCTGAATGGAGCTTTGTTTTAAGTGATAAGATGACATTCTTATCACTCAAATATGCGCCCCAAACAGCCCAAGAATGTGCTCCAAAGATGCTTCTTGATCCAAGGAATATGTTCCAATAAGATCCTATCTTATCCTTTTGTTATGAAACAACTTTTCAAAGCCAATTCAAATTCGAATTCAAACACTTGAATTCAAATGTTCAAATATTCAAATTCAAAATTCAAAATTCAAAATTTCAAATTCAAAATTCGAATTTCAAAATTCAAATTCCAAATTAAAATTTCAAAATTCAAATTTCAAATTTCAAATTTCAAATTCCAAATTCGAATTTCAAAATTCAAATTCCAAATTCAAATTTCAAAATTCAAATTTCAAATTTCAAATTCAAAATTCGAAATTCAAATATTTGATTATTAATTTAACTAATTAAATTAATTAGTAATGGCTTGGACTATCCAAGCCCATTACTAAGCTCCATGCACCACCCACCTATTTAGGTGGGCTTCCAAACAGCTTCTTGGGCTAACAATCATTATTAAGCCCAATAGCTTTAAAGCTAGTCCATCATGACTACAAGGTGTTAGTGTATGACCCATTAGGTCCAACTTAGCTTCTGACATAACTGGGTTTGGGCCCAACAAGCCCACAACCCAATTAATGACAACACAGAGCACTAGCAATGCTTTGTTGCCCCAGAACTAGTCAGATTAATGACTTGATCATCCTATTGCACATATTTGGTTACCGTATGTATTTCCCTTCGTCTCGGTTATCTTCCCATTAACCTAGGGTAAGGAAATGTATCAACCCCTGCGGTTTAGGGTAAGCTTTATTCGAAATAGAGAATCTTCAATTTACTGACTCTAAAGGCAGATCATCTCATGATCTCTTTTACTATGCATAGATTCCCGAGTCCCTGTAAAGTCATCCCGATTTCTCCGGTTTACAGATAACCTAATCTCTCACAGAGATTTGACGAATTCCTTCAGCTTATTACCCTAACCCTGTGCCCTTTAAGGACACGCCCAACAGTATACCTATGAGTCTCCATGTTTCAGGCAGACGAGGCATACAATCA
Organism: Gastrolobium villosum; assembly: GCA_032173675.1. Lineage (NCBI taxonomy): Eukaryota > Viridiplantae > Streptophyta > Magnoliopsida > Fabales > Fabaceae > Gastrolobium > Gastrolobium villosum. The sequence continues at coordinate 14,726 of JAVKPL010004211.1, forward strand.
AAACATGCCTTCAAGAACACAGTCTAGGTAATAACTTCTGGTCTAAGGAAAGACATACCCAAACATAAAGAGATTACTCTAATGACACTATCTGTGAGATTTCCTCATAGAGTCTCTTTTTGGATCTGTTCAGTGCGAGCTATACTCTTATAGGTCCACCCACGACTTTAGCTAAGATATCTCCATATTTGCAGCTCATGAGGTCTTTACCTTGTATCCATATACAAGTAGATAAGTCGTACTAGTCTTACCCGAGATCACTGATCCCCAAACTCAGTGTCTCTAGACTAGGAACATATAATTAGGAATAGACATGCAATATCCTTGAGTCCTCATGATCGTGATCTCATCACAGATACTCAAGAGATACCTGTTCTATTCCAAGGGGTTTATCCAGTTCATTCATATAATATTAACATTAATATCGAGACATAATATGAAACTGAATAAATAGTTCTTTCATTTATTTGCGACAAACAAAGTTCTACATCTAGTGTCCTTTATTTAATCAAAAGATTGTCTCTAGGACACCCATATACTAATAGTTGGAAAGCTTAGGATGTCTAGTTTAACATAGTAAAATCTTAGAATTTTTGGTAAAGAGATGCAACTTCAGTTTTAAAAATGGTAAGTACAATTTTGTGCTCGTGGTTTTAGAAGAAGCCTACTGTCACAAAATGAAAAAAGAACATACTCCAAATGTCATGAAATTGTGAAATCTGATTATTAATAATATGTTTGACATAAAAAAGATTGTAGTTGCCAGATTGTGTGAGTTTGTGTTGGAGGATTATACCGCTACAGTCAGCTTTTGATTCTCAGATTGATCTGTTGTTTATTCTAACAAACTCCATGGGAGGTTGGTTTATATGCATGATATGTCTTTATAAATGATTTTATGCACTATTGTATATTTTAGACGTTTGGAAATTATTTGAGGCATAATGTGTTGAGATATATGTGGATGTGTTAGCTACCTACATGTGCAAGCGGCATCCTTGGGTGTAGGGCATAAGGCGACATCCCTTATATTTTTAGTATGTTGCAGACGTGCGTACTGTATACATGTCTCTAGCAGTAGATATTGTTATTGCTCATATGCCATGCTATATATATCCAGCATTATGCATTCTAGTGTTATGTTGAACTTATTATACCTGTAAGTGAACTTAGGGTGGATGAGTCTTTGAGGACCCCTTGTCTTACTGAGATTTGTCAAAATCTCACACCATATGGGGAGCATTTTTCAGGTACAGATATTAATGGTGTTGGTGCATCTCGAGGCAAGAGGTCGGAGTAGAGTTGATAACATGATGTGCATGCATTATGATTATGAGACATATTATTGCTGAGGCATGTTTATATTGATGATATTGACTACATTTATTTGATTTGAGCATATGGGTTGTCTATACCTTCTTGAATAAGATTATTTTATTGAGTTATTGTAGTTGGTCATATGATGTTATGGCATGTTTCATTAAGTGATGATCATAGTAATAATGGTATGAATAAGATAATCTACGCAATGAATTGCTAGGAAATATCATTTAGGTATGAATGACTTGTATAAATATTTTGAGATGTGATGATGTGAGTTTTAAGAAAAGTATGAATATGCATAAGTGAAGTACCTAGAATTCACATGTTTAACTTAATGACTGGGTTATGAAAGAAATAGGACTGGTTGTATGCAATGTATAAAATAAGTAATTGAGTGCAAAGCATGGCCAAATATGACAAGTGTGATGTAATTTGATAATATAGATATCAAGACTTATATGTTTTAAAAGGGAAGCATTAAGCTAAAGGACGTCTTCTCGTAAGATAAAGTTAATGAAATATGTAAATAATCATGTATGTAAATTGAAAATAAGATAATTGGAAGAACAAGTAATATAAAGTGCAACTAACTTGACATGCAAGTAATTATTATAATTTAATATTTTAGGAAAAAGTTTATTCACATTTTTACATGAGATTAATTATGAATTAAGATGATTAGCTTCCGCATTTATTTGATTAATTAGCTAAGCTTAATACCATTCTGATGTTAATAAATCAGGTGCACACATGGCGTTACAATTTATGATCAAGATGAATGAGAATGAGCAAATAATATGATTTAAATCATGAATAATGATACAGAAGTGTTAGAAGATCAATGGAACAATGATTCTTATTTATAAAGGCCCTTATATAAGTATATCAGCCATTTTTGTAAACTAGCAGTTTATAGCCGTTATTTTTGTCTTCTACATCAGTGGATAATCGATTACCTCAAAGGGGTGATCGATTACCATGGTCAAGGTAATCGATTACCAACGTGTCAAAGGTTGGAATTCGCCTTGAAAATGGTTTTCTTCGTTTTCAATTAGTCTCAATTGTTTTCAATCATTTGATAAATACTAAAGATATGTTTTTCATGAAAGTTAGATGTTAGAGATATCAAATGATGAATTTATGCAAGTGTTTCGAAAATATCCCTTAAGCTTATTTATGCAACATGTTAATTTTCCTCACATTTAATTCTAAGTACTAACTATATTACTTGTGTATTCTTTGGACTTAGATTCTTCTCTTAATCTTAAGTCTTGATCTTCTTTAAGCTTTGTCATTGTCTTAATGGACTTCACATTGGTTCGTTGATCGTTTAGACTTCTTTTTGATTGTTGTGAGTTGTATCACTCTTAAGGTCTTTTCCTAGGTTGTTTGTTATCATCAAAACTCTTGTATTATATAAATCTTCATTTTGAGTGCATTGGTTCCACATAAGTCTCTTAGTGTGTACTTATTCAAGTATAGGTGTGTGTTAATATCTATGAGCAAAGGTCATCCATTGCAGGACTTCAAAGTGAAGATGGGATGTGTAAACCGCTTAGAAATGTTTATTGGGGATGGTTATTATAACCACCTATAATATACATTTAGAGGCAATTATTGCGTAACCGCCTTAGAAATGAAATTTTTTTGAGGCGAAACTCAAAAATTCTTGAAAAGTCGCCCCTAATATCATAACCAACCCTTATGAATATTTAGAAGTGGTTATTATGTAACCGCCTGGTATTTACCCTAAGAAAGAGAAAGAAATTAGAAAACGAAGAAGGAACTAGATTTTCATTCAGATAATTCTTCAAATGATACGGCATACCCATTTTACAAAAACATCAACTTGTAACTAATCAACAACTACACATATGTACTAACTAACTACTGACTTAACCCAACTGACTTTAAATATTCACATGCTTATCATGTTTAACTTCCTTATGCTACAAAGTCACGCAAAAGCACTTATCTCTTCTTCTCACGTGCAAACTTCCTTACCGTAACATTCCCTTCCCCTTAACATTGAACCTCGTCCTCATGGTTCCATGGATACAACAACAAAAATAAATATAGAGATTCTCCAGAGTCCCGAGGAAAACAAAAGAAGAATAAAAAAAAGAAATAAATTGAGCAAAGTCCCACAATTATGGCCGAATAACAAACATCAACTCTTTGTGGAATTTTGTCGAACGCTTTGCGTGCATAGTGGGTGTGAAGAAGCCTCTGGTGCAACTTTTGCAACTCCTTCCTCAACAATTGATGTTCGTCCTCAAGGTCCAGAAGAAGAACTAAAGATCCTCCTGGATCCCAATTAGAACGAAAGATATCATGTTGGGCAACATAAGATGCTTTATTTACAAGAACTGTTGTATCTTTTAAATACCGCTAAGAACGTAATATATTTCTGTTGCACAACCTTTGATACCAAGGAGCAGCCTCTCCTTCTATCTTGAAACCTGCGAGCTGGACCTTAAGAACAACAAGCACTTGCTTTAAATTAAAGAACATCTTTGTTTTAAATACCTATGCATTGGAGTGCTTGCAATTGAACGAATGAATTTCAAGCCGCATGAATTTGAGTAATGAACGCTGATCATTAACATCAAAAACTGACTGGAATGGATCTGCTGAAATGAATCTGATTCAAATACGTGATGCTGAGGATGACGTGGCACTGGATAAGTGGAGAGAGAGTGTGTACTGCAAGTACTGGTACCACCCTCTATTGGACAAAGCCCACTTCCTTCGCCATCACCCCTTTCAACAGAGAACACTATTCCATGTTATCATGCTTTGTCGAAGGTTGAAACAATGGGCAAACTCCTACTTGTGGATGCACACGAGGAGAATCTCACGGTTGTGCATTTCGAGCAAGAACAACCTCTTGAAGCTGCTGCATCTGATTCACCAACAAGGAGATTTTAATTTTGGTATCCGTTGCTTGCAAACGGATTTCTTCAAGATTGGTGTCAACTCATTGCTGAAACGATCTCAACTCCTCAAACAATTCTTAAACTCTCATAATGAAATCAAGAAAAAAAAGAGAGGATAAAATGGTTTTCCAATGAAAGCAACAATGTTAGGGTATTGACCTTAAGAAAGAGAGAGAGAAACTGGAAAACAAATTAGAAGGAACTAGATTTTCATTCGGATGATTCTTCAAATGATACAACATACTTATTTATACAAAACATTAGCGTGTAACTAATCTACAACTACACACGTGTACTGACTAACTACTAACTTAACCCAACTCACTTCACATTTTCACATGCTTATCATGCTCAACATCCTTATGCCACAAAGTCAAGCATAAGCATTATTCTCTTCTTCTCACGTGCAAACTTCCTTACCGTAACACGCCTCAAATCAATGAAAACGTAAGGAGAATTGCCTCAAAATGTAAATTGATAAACGGTCCGGATTTATCCATTTTCTTGTAGTGTAATAAAAAAGAATGACAAATACTTTTCTCAAAATTATTTGATCTTAATATATATATAGATATGTTATGGGCTGGACCTAGGCCCACTCTGCACCTCGGCCCAAAGTCCACGCTGCACCTCGGCCCAGCCAAGCAAACCCTAGAGCCGGGCTATATAAGGCAGGTAAGCAGAGCAGTAAGGTACACGATTTCTGATCCTAAACACTATAGATCACACACACACCTTGAAGGCATATGCCTAGGTCAGTGTCAGTGATCCACGTTCCTCCCAGATACCTAATCTATAGGCATCTAGAGAGAAACACCCGTATCCAAGATCAAGATCAATCATCCAACCTACGTTGGACACATCTGCCAACAGGCAGAACATTGGCGCCGTCTGTGGGGATCGAACCCTAAAATTACCAAAAGGAGCGATGGTGAGAACCACAAGGAGTGGCTTCCGTCCGCCTTTGACGTCCAATCAGGAGGAGGATCGGGAAGCAGCACTCCAGCCTGCAGATCCAGATCCAGATGCCGTGCACATCAGTGAAGTGCACTCTGACTCAGCATCCACTCCAGCCTGCAACCCTGATGCACCTTATATGCAGGGGTTGCAGCCCATCGATGAACCTGGCCGACAAGGCCCGAATCTGGCCATGGATGCCCTCCTGCGCCGGATTGAGGAGTGGGAACGCCGGAGCGAGCTGCAGAGACAAGCGGATGCGAGGCAGATCCACGAACTAGAGGCCCGGATCCGGCAGATGACTAACCCAGATCCGGTCAGAGCTGTTGATCGCGTAGTCACAGATCTACGCCGTTCAAGCCCTCGCATAGAAGATCGGCAACCGGTGGAGCCTGCCCCTACCGGTATCCCCGTAAACCCAAATTCAGTAATGGGGGTACCGAGATTCGGCTTGCAAGGACCACGGCAAGGGGGGCAAGGAAATCTGGGTCTTAACCAGACGCCTCGGATGCCTAGGTATTTGGGTGCACAAGATATGCAAGCAAATGGCGACGCGGCTGCAGCGCACCGACCCCCACAACGCAGCCCGGACAACGTTGCCGGAATATATAGAAGGAAATACAACAGGGGGTTGTACAATGACAGCCCCTTCTCAAATGAAATAGTGGAGGCTCCCTATCCAGACAACTTAAACCTATCCGAACTGATCAAATATGATGGCACCCAAGATCCGCAGGTGCATCTGGATGCGTTTGACACGGCTATGTATATCAAAGGCATCGAAGAGCCTTTGATTACTAGGCTCTTTGCAACAACATTAACTGGGGCGGCACAAACATGGTTTTCATCCTTACCGGCGGGGTCCATTCGATCTTTCGAAGAGTTCGAGGGACGATTCTTGTTGAACTCTGCCACCAGCAAGAAACAGCCAAAATCAGAGTTTGCCTTGGGCAAAATTAAACAGCAATCCGGAGAAACACTGCAAAGGTACCTAGATCGGTTCAAACTTGCTGCCCTCCAAGTGCCTGGATTATCCGAAAATGTTCATTTACATCTGGTGATCGCCAGGCTACATGGAACCTCTAGACTAGCCAAGTCGATCTATAAGGACCCACCCCAGACCTTAGTCGAATTCAACACGCGTTCTAAGAAGTACTTAGAACTCGAACAGATGGAACTGGAGAATGTTGACCAGAAACATCATCCGGGTCAATCAGATAAACAGGGGCCCAGAAAGCCAGGAGATTTGCGGGGAAAAAAGCCAGAAGAGCGGTTCCCAACTCGAGGGCGGTATGAAAAATATGCCCCACTGAATGCTCCTCGATCGCAGATTTGGCGCGAGGTGGCCTCCACCGAAATGAAGACAGTTGAAAAACCCCGGCCATTACAGCATCCAGCCGGCCTG
>JAVKPL010004212.1:0-21260 GCA_032173675.1 Gastrolobium villosum
CTGTTTTAAGTTGTTGCGCGCGCCGTCGGCACCCCCAAACTGACTTAATTCCATCAAATTTTATCAAAAATCATATTTCCTAGTTCCATAGACCATTTATAATCATATTTGAAACCTAGAGCTTAAAATTCAATCAGCACGTTTTACGATGCAATCGTACCGCGGTATTTTTACCCGCGAAAAACATTATTCACTGATTTTTCTGAAACTTGCTTATCCACTCAATTTTTCGTTCTGAATCCATTTCCAGTGTTATTTTTATCATCTGAGACCTTCTACTCAATTTTTATCTTCCTAGGTTGTGTGCATGGCTAATTACTGTTTTTCCCTTTCTTTGTATTTTGGCCTTATACTCAGGATTTTCACTAATTCTTCTCTTTAATCCACATTTAATATTTTAATATTTAAAACTTAGAATTGCGAGGTGTTATATTCACCCCACCTTTTAGAATTCTGTCCGCAAAATTAACTCATACTCATCCGCTAACTCAGGATACAGCCGAAGAATCTCATCCTCCCGTTCCCAAGTAGCCTCTTCAGGTGTGTATCTTTACCATATTACTTTTATCATAAGCATGATCTCCTTTTTATGATACTCATTATCCTTCGCTCCTTCACAATTACTTGTCTATTATGGTTCTGTGATCTTTTAATTCACAATACTTTAACTTTCTCTGGTTCACCGTTGCACTTTCACTGATTTGTAGGTAATAATATATCCACATTACAGATTTGTCGGTATCAATTCACCTCATTCTCATCTCTATCTATCTTTCTGGCCCTTGGTCATTCTCAAAAGTCTCTAGTCGTTTCCATACTAGGCTCTAACCGTTCTCATGTACATTCATTAGTTATTCCTGGAGTATTTCCAACTCACACTTTCTTTAGTACTCAACTCTTTTCGCTGTCCTTACTATTTCAACCATACTCAAATCTACTAGTCCTTTCCATTACTGTTACTACTCTTATCATTTCATTGTTTTCTTGGCTTTCACCCAAGCACATACTTTCTAGTTTCAAGGGCACTTTGTCGTTTCCTACAGTTTCGACTCACATTAAATTCTATACTCATATACTTTATTTTTCCTTGTCACGTGTCTTCACCTCTTCTTAGGTACTCATTAACCTTTTAAGGTTCTTTAACCACAACACAATCCTGAATTTTTCCATCTACTAATCATATTCATAATTTACACTCACTGTTACTCTCTTCATTAACTGAACCATCTAAACTTTATCAACTCAGTCAGCTCAATTCTATACTCAGACCTCTCACAGTCTAAACACAACACTCATCAATGACCTCCATATCGAGGATTCATGCTTAATATTTTCACCCACTAACTATTTTCAACTTTCATTCCACTCCGATGTTGCAACTTAACCATATGTTCCACTCATTTATACAACTTTCTCGTAATCATCATCATTTAATCCGGGATTTCAAACTCGAAACACTATTACCTTACAGCTTTACTAACTTCCACCAAACACTTTGGAACGAATCAATTTCTGACCCATTTCACTATTAACTGATGGACTATTCAAAATGCCATATCTCTCATATACAAGTCCTATCCGCTAAGAATCCTTGACACTTAATTATCAAGTCACTTAAAATTAATTCCATCATTGCCACTACTTCTATAATTCACCACCGGTTGGTATACCAGTCTCTCGGAATATTCAAAGCTACTACAAGCACTCGACCATACGTCATTAGTACCTAGCCAAAACAACCTCAACATTGTACATTTTCCACACATTTCCACCATAAGTGGCATATGCAAATATATAACACTCCCCAATCCATTCTATCGGTAAAGCCAAGCTATCCACTTTTAGGTAACCAATTTCAATTCCAGTTTCCAACTATCATTACACATTCGTACTTGACTCCATTACAATTGACCTTTCATTAAGGCTAATAAGCCCCTGTTTTAACTCAAACTTTTGATCATCACTAGCCTTCCTAGAAGGGCACTCACTCAATCTGTCAACACCAATTACGCTATTATCTATTTCATCATAAGGCGAGAATTCCAACTAACTTACTATCTCACTTGGAGCCGAAATGATTTCATCAGACTTACTTTACACTCACAATAGTGTTTCACTATCACAATTCGAAATTCTTACACACTATGCCTCTCACCTCTTATATCCAAATCTGACATACTATTGTCCACATACAAATATTTGACCTCACATTTTTGCGTTAATCACATGGAAAAACTCTCTCAATACAGTGGGTAACAACATTCACAAGTTTAACCCTAGAGCTCTTGTTGTCCTAAGGGCCCCAGATGTAATGACCCACCGATCAGAGAATCCACCCATATGATCCATGCCGTAATAATATCTTACCGCTAGCTGTCCCTATTCTGGGAGCATCGCCCATATGTTTCTTCTCTGTGCATCTGCATCACATGTCTCTACTACACTAACAGTTACACCAATGCGGAACACTTGCTCGTCTCATATTACTGGTATAAACTAATCATAGTCTCCGGGAACATACTTCGCACGGAGTTACCCATACTATCACGTCTTACAACTTGCACCCAGTGCACAGAGGGATTTATATTCATAATACATCTGTATATAACAGCCGACGTGTACCCAGTACACACCCGATTACATATGGACCAAGTCCATTTGGCGTCTGTATCATACCCATGTATAACAGCAAAACTATTTTGTATTACCACATGGGCTGCACCCATAATCATAGTAGTAGTATATTAATCATGTCACATATAGGCATGGAACACTGTTTCTTCCTTGATTATTCTTCTCAAAGATTGTTTACTCTTTTACTTTAACTACTCATCTGGTATAATTCATAATATAATTCCTACTCCATGAATCCTACACTTTTCTCAAATTTTGTACACCCTCATACCTCTTAAGATAAGTATCATATTTCTCATCACACAGGGATCTTCTAATCATATCTGACCAATAACAGAAAACTAACTTCACCTTAATCCTTGCATTGATACTCAGATAGGTTCATACCAAGCAAATCTGCGTCCAAATTCGCTCTCTTTAATATACCCTCGTCAGAATAGGGTTCCAACACCTACAAAACTCGCTTGTGGACGGCGTTATTTGGACCTGAGCTGCTCCGCTCACACCTGATAAACGGAGTCCGAATATATTCCGTTATAAGATGGAGACTCGACAACCCTTGAATTCTCTCTTTATGTCCACTGATGATGAGCTTCCTAGTGTTGGTGTTTGGACATATCATAATTCTGATAAACCTCCTCGCAAGATTTCCTTATAACCATATGATGTTTATTTGTTTGTTTTTTCTTTCTTTCTTTCTTTGAATTCTGTGGGTTTTATTTATGGGTTTTACATCTCTTATGTGACAGAAGATTTTTGAATTTTGCAGCAGATATATATACACAGCTGCAAAATTCAAAAATCTTCTATCACATTAGAGATGTAAACCCGTAAATAAAACCCGTAGAATTCAAAGAATGAAAGAAAGAAAGAAAAAAACAAACAAACAAACCTTATATGGTGATGAGGAAATCTTGCGAGGAGGTTTAACAGAATTATGATATGTTCCAACACCAACACTAGGAAGCTCATCATCAGTGGTCATAAAGAGCGAATTCAAGGGCTGTCAAGTCTCTATCTTATAACAGAATATATTCGGACTCCTTTTATCAGGTGTGACCGGAGCAGCTTCAGGTCAGAACAACGCCGTCCACAAGCGAGTTTTGTAGGTGTTGGAACCCTCTTTTGACGAGGGTATATTAAAGAGAGCGAATTTCGACGCAGATCTGCTTGGTATGAACCAATATGAGTATCTTGTTCTTGAAGGCGACTTGAACTGATTGAATTTTGTCATTCGCTGGACGTGCGCGTGCTGAGAAGGAGAAAGAGATTCACTGAATGACTCCTCCATAACAATAACAAAACGAACCCTTCTTCTTCCCCTTTCCTTTGCCTTGCATTTAAAGCTCTCACAATTTTCCCGGGAAATACAACTGTTATTGCGGGAAAATCTCACTATGCATCAGAGGCAATGAAACCACTATATATAAGTAAAATAAGAAGATAAAAAAGGAATTATTTTTTAATGAATCAAATTTTAGTATATTTTCATAATTATGTACGGTTGTTTGATTTATGATATTGGATTGATGTTTTAAAGGATTTTAATATATTACTTTGTGACAAAAAATTCTATTGATATTCAATTAGGATTTTAAAGGATTGTTAGTGTAACATCCCGTACAATTAGTAAAATACCTAAGTACTATGTGCTATATGTACATGTGTAGAATTCGGATGTATGGTTTATGTGTTATGTGTTATGGCTTGTGAATTGTTTGATTTTTATTTCTTGGATAAGACTAAGGTAATTAATTAAATTAAATCCTAGGAGGGTGTATACGTAGGCATATGAATTTATTAAAATCATGTGAGTAATGTGAGTATGTGTGTTTGGATGTGGGCTAGTGTGTGTGTGTGGACTTGTTGCTTTTGGGCTTGTGTGAATGGATCCTCTTGTGTGTGTGGCCAATGGCCAAGGATGGCTCTTGGATCAAGCTATTTCAGCCCAAAGTTACAACCATTCTCATTTCCCCTAAGCCTTGCCCAATTAGGGTGTCTTGTGCATCAAGGAACAACCACTTGGCTTAATGTTTTTCCTTCTCATTTTGCGCACAAGTAAGGGTAATTTAGGACCTTGAAATCTGCCATTTTACCTTGTTAAAACCGCCACCTCACCTTGCTTAAGCATAATTTGATTTAAGCCTCATTGCATGGTAGACACATGTGCATTTTAGCATGATCTTAGGCTGCATAAATCTCCATTGTTGGGCGCACATGGGAAGGGCTGAATGCAGATTTTTTTTATGACACAAGACTGCATAACTTGTTGACTTGGATAACCACTTTCACTCCCCATCATGAGACTGCATTGTGCAGATTTTTGGTAAGCTTTTGCAGCCCTTCATGAGTCAAATCTCTTCCTCCTTCCACATGCATCATGAGACTGCATTCCCATCATTTTTGTGCAGAGGGCAGCTCCATAAATCTGAATCCTTGGCTGCCACAAAGCCCTCTAGCTTGTGGACTTAGTGAACCTCCCTCACCCCTCATCATTGTGCGCATGGCTTGGCTTTTTATGCAGAAATTTTCTGCACAAGGACAGCCCCAATATGAGTGTTTGGACTGCCACAAATCTACACTCATGATGCACCTTTTTCCCCTCATCATTTGCGCACCAAGGACTGCACAAGTGCAGATTTTTGGGCTGCCATATGGTTAGTTTCCTTGTTGACTTAACTAAGCTCTTACATGTGCACATGACACTTCCTTGCCACTCCTCTTTATGCGCAAACCTTGGTCATGTATGCAGAAGTTTCTCTGACTTTGGACAGCCCTTAAATCTGAACAAATCCCCTCACCCTTTTGCATGTAAGTAGAGTAATTTAGAAGCCAAAACCTTGCTTGTTTCAGCCTTTTATGCAGCCCCATCATCTCATAAAAATCTGAATATTTCATGATAGTTAATCATAGCCTTTTTCCCCTCACTTTCTATATATGTGCGCATGGAGAGGGGGCTGCCTTCATGTGCAAGTGCAGCCAACTCCTCTCCAACTTCTCTTCTCCTCACTCCCTCACTCCCATAACCGAACCTACCAGCCTCCTTGGAGCTAGAAGACCTTGCTTAAGACAACTCCTTCCTTCCCTCACCTCAACCATACACCAAGCTAGTGCCAACCTAGTTCCTCACCTTGTTGCGCATAGGACCTCTTAGGAAGTGTGGACTTGTGTGTGTTGAAGCTAGAAGGTGGTGTGATCCTTGACTTTGAAGGGTGTGCTACAAGAGGTAGGCTTTAAACCTTGAACTCTTTCTTTGTGTAGCCATGCATGTATGCTTAAATGACTCCTTGAGTATGTGTTGTTTTGGGATTCAAGTATGAGCATGGTAAAAATTAGAATGGTGGAGCTATTGCATGGTGAATTGTATGCATAAAAATGCTTAAGATTATATGCCACTGTTTGTATGATTAGGCCACTGTTTTAAAGAGAAATGTGCCACTGTTTCCTTATGCAAATGCCACTGTTTTGAAGATGTATGCCCACTGTTTCGGTTCATCAAAATCACCATTATATGCCACTGTTTCTGCACCTAAAATGCCACTGTTTCTGCACTTAAAAGCCACTGTTTCTGCACATTTTAAGCCACTGTTTCTGCACATTTTAAGCCACTGTTTCTGCACATTTTAAGCCACTGTTTCTGCACATTTTAAGCCACTGTTTCTGCACATTTTAAGCCACTGTTTCTGCCCATTACATGCCACTGTTTCTGCACATATATGTCACTGTTTTAGTGCTCATTAAGCCACTGTTTTAGCCTTGAAATGCCACTGTTTCCATGCTTAAAATGCCACTGTTTTTATGCATAAAAGGCCACTGTTTTAAGTCATCATATGCCACTGTTTTATGCATAAAAATGCCACTGTTTAAGTCATTCCATGCCACTGTTTATATGCATAAATGCCACTGTTTATATGCATAAATGCCACTGTTTTTATGCCTCAAATGCCACTGTTTTAGCCCTTCTATGCCACTGTTTGTATGCTCACTGTTTTGCTGCTGTATACTCACTATTTTGCTGCTGTAAATGCTCACTGTTTTGGCTGCTGTAAGCACTGCTGTATGCTCTCTGTTCTGCTGTAAATAGCCACTGTAAATGATTAGTTTTAATTGATTTAGGTGCGCTTAAGAAGTGACAATATTTCGCTGCCGTTGGTAATATTTAAGGGAAGCTAAGGTAAGTGTCAGGCGATGATGCCTAATGTAACTATTGACTACTGGTATAGAATTGTAACATGATGCTCCATATGCCGTAAAAATATTATGTTCCATTATAATGAAAGGAAACTGCCAAATATGTGCCGTGATGGCTATATGACTATGAGGTAAAGACGTTATGTGGCAGCATAACGCATATGAAAGGTATATAAGCATGCATCTTACATTATACCGCATTTTTACGCTTTGTGTGTGAAAGCATAGCATGTCATGCATGTATCAAAATCATATAGGCCTTGTTTTTAGAATAGTTATGTACAGGACCATGTGTTTGAGCAAGCATCATATAGGCATCCCCAAGGTACCGGGGTATGGGACACTTGGCATCAGTCCGCATAGGCCCACAGATGGAATCCACATGGAGCTCAGGTGCCAAGGGATAATTGATTCCACTGTGAAGTGCGCGCACGACGGTGCTAAAAGCGCAAAGGAAAGGCGTTATATACGCAATATATGAATATGATTAAATGAAAAGGAACAAGTATATGTTGAAGTGACTGTTTATGATTTTGTGCCTAGTTAATACTGTTATATTACTGGTTTTATTGCCACACTACTGGGATTATTCTCACCCCTTCGGGGCTGCTATTTTCCTAAATGGCAGGAGGACATAAAAGCACATGAAGACGTGATATTTTGCTGATGCGTGGATTATCAGTGTTGCTGTTTGTTTTAAATGGATAACTGTAATGCTAAATGTTTTGGTACTTTTGGATGACTGTAGTTTTTATCATGATTATGTTAGCTTGAACTTTTGTGAACAATGACTATTTTGGAAAACCGTTATGAAAAGAATTTAAGTGTTGAAAATTTTTATACGGTTTTGTATGCTGCTTGTTAGCTCATGTGACGTTAACGACTCTAATTCCGCTTAGCAAACGACTCTCTTGGATGCATACAAGGGAGGGCGTTACACTAATTGGTATCAGAGCAGTTTGGTCCATGGAATTGCTTGTGTTTGATTGAATTAACTGCTGTTTGTGTTTATCTGCTGATTGACTGTTTAAATGTGCTATAGTTAAGTAAATATTAGCTAGGGTAATTAGATTGTTAGGACTGTTCTGTGATAAGACACGGATGCATAGCTGACTTGTCCGAATTGAACTCGAGTACCTACTTGGGACTGCTGCCATGAATAACTTGCGGTGAGCCTGATCAACTCATTTCCTGATATTGTGAGTGCAGAATCATGGCAGGTGGTCGAGGTTCAACTCGGGGAAGGACTGGCGATGCAGAAGAAGATCTTATCACCACTATTGGAGGACTGGCAACGTTCATCCAGAATATGAGCCAAGAGTGGCGCGACCATAGGCAACAGAATCAGAACCAACCCCCACTGCATGAAAATGCAGAAGAAATTGCCCGTCGGAGGTTGAAAGACTTCCGTAACTTCCAACCACCCACCTTTGAGGGTGAGGACAACCCCGAGGCTGCAGCAAAGTGGCTGCAGATGATTGAGCATATCTTCGAACGCATGGCATGCCCAGAAGCGCAGAAGACTGACTACGCGTCGTACCAGCTGATGGGAGAAGCGTTAACATGGTGGACTGGTGCGAGGGCTCTGCTGAGAGCTCAGAACGTGGAACTAACATGGGCCGTGTTCAGACAAGTGTTTTTGGACAAGTATTTTCCTAAGGCAATGAGAAGGATGAAGCACACTGAACTGCTGTCTCTCAGGCAGGATAACATGACGGCGAATGAGTATATCGCAAAGTTCGGGCAGCTGATCGAGTACGCCAACTTCGATCGGAACATTTACGATGAAGAATGGCAGATAGAGAAGTTCGAGAGCGGATTACATCCGGAAATTCGCAAGCTCATTCTGACGACGGCTAATCGTACACTTCCGGAACTCATCAACCAGAGTCGTCAGGCAGAAGGAATCATTCTGGAGGCCAAGAACTTGAACAAGCCACCACCACAATTCCACGGAGGAAATCGAGCAGGCAGATTCTTCAGGATGGCACCTGGTAGGGGTCGAGGCAGAGGTACGCCGTTGCAAGCACGGCCTGGAAACTTTAAGAGAAACTTTACGGTGGGTCAGTCGTCGACCGGACGTCAGGGCGCGACCGTTTGTGCTACTTGTGGAAAGAATCACTTCGGAGTCTGTCGCAAGAACAACAATGCATGCTTCAGATACGGCCAGCAAGGTCATTTTGCTTACAAGTGCCCCCAGAACGCTGACCAACAACCTCCGCAAGCTCGAGTGTTCACATTGGATGCAAATGAAGCGCAGAAGTTTCCCAACCTGATCAAAGGTAATGTCACTCTGAACGGTCACCCAATTTCTGTTATCTTTGATTCTGGAGCGTCTGGTTCTTTTATGGCAAAGCATACTGCATTGAGAATAGGCATCACCCCAACCCCGTTACCTTATGAGTTACACATCAGCACACCTACGGGAGGATCGTGCACAGCCTCAGAGATCTGCAGAGGTGTTACCTTGCAGTACGAAGGGAACACGTATACGGTTAACTTGGTGGTCCTGCCGGTATTCAACTTCGATGTGATTATCGGTATGGACTGGTTGACGGAAAACGGGATAACCTTGGATTGTCGAGCGGGGAAGGTCATTGTTCCTGCAAAGGATGGTAATTTTCAACCTTTCTCTCTCATTTCCTTATTGCAAGTTAGAAAAGAGCTCCGCAAGGGAGCAGCAGGGTATCTGTTGTCAATCGAGGCTGAAGTCTCGGTTGACACTCAAATTCAGGATGTACCGGTAGTTAGAGAATTCGAGGAGGTATTCCCGGATGAAATACCTCGACTGCCTCCTCATAGGGAAATAGAATTTTCGATCGAACTTGTTCCTGGAGTCGGACCAATCTCTATTGCCCCGTATCGTATGGCGCCGTTGGAACTTCGCGAGTTGAAGAAGCAGATAGAAGAGCTCTTGGCAAAGGAATTCATCAGACCGAGTACCTCCCCATGGGGTGCTCCAGCTATCTTGATTAAGAAGAAGGATGGAAGCTTACGTCTGTGTGTAGATTATCGCCAGCTGAACAAAGTCACGGTGAAGAATAAGTATCCGCTACCGAGGATCGACGATTTGATGGACCAGCTGAGAGGAGCCAGAGTCTTTTCCAAGATAGATTTACGATCGGGATACCATCAGATCCGGGTCAAACCGGAGGATATTCCGAAAACCGCTTTTAGGACTCGTTATGGGCACTACGAGTATCAGGTGATTCCATTCGGACTTACGAATGCTCCAGCGGTATTCATGGACTACATGAACCGCATCTTCCGCCCGTTTCTTGATCAGTTCGTAATTGTGTTTATCGACGACATCCTGATTTACTCGGCTAATGAAGAGCTGCACGCGGAACATCTGAGGATTGTCTTGCAAGTCTTGAAGGAAAAGCAGTTGTACGCGAAATGGTCGAAGTGCGAGTTTTGGCTTAAAGAGGTCCAGTTTCTGGGCCATGTCATTTCATCAGAAGGTATCGCGGTGGACCCCAGCAAAGTGGAAGCTGTCATGAATTGGGAACGACCCAAGACGGTTACTGAAGTAAGAAGTTTCTTAGGTCTGGCCGGATATTATCGAAGGTTCATCCAGAATTTCTCTCAAATAGTGCAACCCCTCACCCGTCTCACTCGGAAGGACAAGCCTTTAGAGTGGACTGAAGCTTGTGAAGAGTGTTTCTTGGAGCTAAAGAGTAGATTGACGAGTGCTCCCATACTCACGATTCCAGATCCTACTCGAAAGTTCGAAGTTTACTGCGATGCGTCGCTGAAAGGACTTGGATGCGTGTTGATGCAGGACCGTATGGCAGTAGCTTACGCGTCTCGACAACTGAAGCCTCACGAAGAAAATTATCCTACGCACGACTTGGAGTTAGCAGCTATAGTGTTCGCACTGAAAATCTGGAGGCACCACTTGTATGGTTCGCAGTTTGACGTGTTCAGCGATCATAAGAGTTTGAAGTACTTGTTCGACCAGAAGGAGCTGAATATGCGGCAACGTCGGTGGATGGAATTTCTGAAGGACTACGATTTTGAACTTAAATACCACCCAGGAAAGGCAAACGTGGTAGCCGACGCCCTGAGCAGGAAGACTCTACACACTGCAACTCTGATGATGGAAGAATTGAAGTTGTTTGAGGCCTTTCGAGACTTGAACTTATCGGTAGACGAGAGAGGGAGTAGCATAAGACTGGGAAATATAAAGGTGGAAAATGAATTGATCAGTAGAATTAAGGAGGCTCAGAAAGATGAAGGGTTAGTCCGTGATTTGGTTGGTAACCAAGAGGTAGTAAAGGATGAGAAGGATGCCTGGAGGTTCCAAGGACGGCTGGTTGTGCCGAACGAAGAGTTGAAACAAGAAGTTTTGCAGGAAGCTCACAAGGGTAAGTACGCAGTTCATCCTGGATCCACGAAGATGTACCATGATTTGAAGACCTCGTTTTGGTGGCCGGGTATGAAGCGTGATATTGCGGAGTATGTATCTCGATGCTTAACTTGTCAGAAGGTGAAGTACGAACATCAGAAACCGTCGGGACTCCTTCAACCTTTGGAGATTCCCGAATGGAAGTGGGACAGCATTTCGATGGATTTTGTAGTTGGACTTCCTCGGACGCGAGAAGGATATGATTCGATCTGGGTGATTGTCGATCGTCAGAGAACCACCTTTGATACAGAGAGGCTTGCCAGAATCTATTTGCAGGAGATTGTGAAGCTGCACGGAGTTCCTACAAGTATTGTCAGTGATCGTGATCCCAAGTTTACATCTAAGTTTTGGGAATCCTTTCAAAGAGCGTTAGGGACCCAACTGAGGTTGAGTACTGCTTATCATCCGCAGACCGATGGACAGACGGAACGCACCATTCAAGCCTTAGAGGACATGTTGCGAGCATGTGTTTTGGAGTTAGGAGGCAGCTGGGATAGTTATCTTTCGTTGATTGAGTTCGCTTATAACAACAGTTACCACTCCAGCATTCAGATGGCACCATATGAAGCTTTGTATGGGAGAAAGTGCAGATCCCCGTTATGTTGGACGGAAGTGGGTGAGCGAAGTATGTTAGGACCTGATCTAATTCAAGAAACATCCGAGCAAGTAAAGGAGATTCGGGAGAATATGCAGAGGGCTCAGGCCAGACAGAAGAGTTATTACGACAAGCGTCATAAGCCTCTATCTTTCGAAGTCGGAGACCATGTGTTCTTGAGAATCACTCCTACATCGGGACTCGGAAGGAGAATGGGAGTAAAGAAGTTAAGTCCACGGTACTTAGGACCGTATCTGATTATAGACCGGATTGGAGAGTCTGCATACCGGTTGGCCTTACCACCCAATCTGTCAGGAATTCACAATGTATTCCATGTGTCGCAGCTACGGAGGTATCTCTCTGATCCATCTCACGTATTACAGCCGGAAGAAGTGGAACTCAAGGAAAATCTGACTTATCAAGTGCAACCATTCCAAATTCTTGAAAGATCCGTCAAGCGTCTCCGTTCTAAAGAAATCCCTTTAGTGAAAGTATTATGGAACAACCGATCGGCAGCTGAAGCCACTTGGGAACGCGAGGACGACGTTCAGAAACGCTATCCAGAACTGTTTAGCTCTTAAGTAAGTTTAATTTTGCGGACAAAATTCCTATTTGGTGGGGAGAGTGTAACATCCCGTACAATTAGTAAAATACCTAAGTACTATGTGCTATATGTACATGTGTAGAATTCGGATGTATGGTTTATGTGTTATGTGTTATGGCTTGTGAATTGTTTGATTTTTATTTCTTGGATAAGACTAAGGTAATTAATTAAATTAAATCCTAGGAGGGTGTATACGTAGGCATATGAATTTATTAAAATCATGTGAGTAATGTGAGTATGTGTGTTTGGATGTGGGCTAGTGTGTGTGTGTGGACTTGTTGCTTTTGGACTTGTGTGAATGGATCCTCTTGTGTGTGTGGCCAATGGCCAAGGATGGCTCTTGGATCAAGCTATTTCAGCCCAAAGTTACAACCATTCTCATTTCCCCTAAGCCTTGCCCAATTAGGGTGTCTTGTGCATCAAGGAACAACCACTTGGCTTAATGTTTTTCCTTCTCATTTTGCGCACAAGTAAGGGTAATTTAGGACCTTGAAATCTGCCATTTTACCTTGTTAAAACCGCCACCTCACCTTGCTTAAGCATAATTTGATTTAAGCCTCATTGCATGGTAGACACATGTGCATTTTAGCATGATCTTAGGCTGCATAAATCTCCATTTTTGGGCGCACATGGGAGGGGCTGAATGCAGATTTTTTTTATGACACAAGACTGCATAACTTGTTGACTTGGATAACCACTTTCACTCCCCATCATGAGACTGCATTGTGCAGATTTTTGGTAAGCTTTTGCAGCCCTTCATGAGTCAAATCTCTTCCTCCTTCCACATGCATCATGAGACTGCATTCCCATCATTTTTGTGCAGAGGGCAGCTCCATAAATCTGAATCCTTGGCTGCCACAAAGCCCTCTAGCTTGTGGACTTAGTGAACCTCCCTCACCCCTCATCATTGTGCGCATGGCTTGGCTTTTTATGCAGAAATTTTCTGCACAAGGACAGCCCCAATATGAGTGTTTGGACTGCCACAAATCTACACTCATGATGCACCTTTTTCCCCTCATCATTTGCGCACCAAGGACTGCACAAGTGCAGATTTTTGGGCTGCCATATGGTTAGTTTCCTTGTTGACTTAACTAAGCTCTTACATGTGCACATGACACTTCCTTGCCACTCCTCTTTATGCGCAAACCTTGGTCATGTATGCAGAAGTTTCTCTGACTTTGGACAGCCCTTAAATCTGAACAAATCCCCTCACCCTTTTGCATGTAAGTAGAGTAATTTAGAAGCCAAAACCTTGCTTGTTTCAGCCTTTTATGCAGCCCCATCATCTCATAAAAATCTGAATATTTCATGATAGTTAATCATAGCCTTTTTCCCCTCACTTTCTATATATGTGCGCATGGAGAGGGGGCTGCCTTCATGTGCAAGTGCAGCCAACTCCTCTCCAACTTCTCTTCTCCTCACTCCCTCACTCCCATAACCGAACCTACCAGCCTCCTTGGAGCTAGAAGACCTTGCTTAAGACAACTCCTTCCTTCCCTCACCTCAACCATACACCAAGCTAGTGCCAACCTAGTTCCTCACCTTGTTGCGCATAGGACCTCTTAGGAAGTGTGGACTTGTGTGTGTTGAAGCTAGAAGGTGGTGTGATCCTTGACTTTGAAGGGTGTGCTACAAGAGGTAGGCTTTAAACCTTGAACTCTTTCTTTGTGTAGCCATGCATGTATGCTTAAATGACTCCTTGAGTATGTGTTGTTTTGGGATTCAAGTATGAGCATGGTAAAAATTAGAATGGTGGAGCTATTGCATGGTGAATTGTATGCATAAAAATGCTTAAGATTATATGCCACTGTTTGTATGATTAGGCCACTGTTTTAAAGAGAAATGTGCCACTGTTTCCTTATGCAAATGCCACTGTTTTGAAGATGTATGCCCACTGTTTCGGTTCATCAAAATCACCATTATATGCCACTGTTTCTGCACCTAAAATGCCACTGTTTCTGCACTTAAAAGCCACTGTTTCTGCACATTTTAAGCCACTGTTTCTGCACATTTTAAGCCACTGTTTCTGCACATTTTAAGCCACTGTTTCTGCCATTTTAAGCCACTGTTTCTGCACATTTTAAGCCACTGTTTCTGCCCATTACATGCCACTGTTTCTGCACATATATGTCACTGTTTTAGTGCTCATTAAGCCACTGTTTTAGCCTTGAAATGCCACTGTTTCCATGCTTAAAATGCCACTGTTTTTATGCATAAAAGGCCACTGTTTTAAGTCATCATATGCCACTGTTTTATGCATAAAAATGCCACTGTTTAAGTCATTCCATGCCACTGTTTATATGCATAAATGCCACTGTTTATATGCATAAATGCCACTGTTTTTATGCCTCAAATGCCACTGTTTTAGCCCTTCTATGCCACTGTTTGTATGCTCACTGTTTTGCTGCTGTATACTCACTATTTTGCTGCTGTAAATGCTCACTGTTTTGGCTGCTGTAAGCACTGCTGTATGCTCTCTGTTCTGCTGTAAATAGCCACTGTAAATGATTAGTTTTAATTGATTTAGGTGCGCTTAAGAAGTGACAATATTTCGCTGCCGTTGGTAATATTTAAGGGAAGCTAAGGTAAGTGTCAGGCGATGATGCCTAATGTAACTATTGACTACTGGTATAGAATTGTAACATGATGCTCCATATGCCGTAAAAATATTATGTTCCATTATAATGAAAGGAAACTGCCAAATATGTGCCGTGATGGCTATATGACTATGAGGTAAAGACGTTATGTGGCAGCATAACGCATATGAAAGGTATATAAGCATGCATCTTACATTATACCGCATTTTTACGCTTTGTGTGTGAAAGCATAGCATGTCATGCATGTATCAAAATCATATAGGCCTTGTTTTTAGAATAGTTATGTACAGGACCATGTGTTTGAGCAAGCATCATATAGGCATCCCCAAGGTACCGGGGTATGGGACACTTGGCATCAGTCCGCATAGGCCCACAGATGGAATCCACATGGAGCTCAGGTGCCAAGGGATAATTGATTCCACTGTGAAGTGCGCGCACGACGGTGCTAAAAGCGCAAAGGAAAGGCGTTATATACGCAATATATGAATATGATTAAATGAAAAGGAACAAGTATATGTTGAAGTGACTGTTTATGATTTTGTGCCTAGTTAATACTGTTATATTACTGGTTTTATTGCCACACTACTGGGATTATTCTCACCCCTTCGGGGCTGCTATTTTCCTAAATGGCAGGAGGACATAAAAGCACATGAAGACGTGATATTTTGCTGATGATTGCTGATGCGTGGATTATCAGTGTTGCTGTTTGTTTTAAATGGATAACTGTAATGCTAAATGTTTTGGTACTTTTGGATGACTGTAGTTTTTATCATGATTATGTTAGCTTGAACTTTTGTGAACAATGACTATTTTGGAAAACCGTTATGAAAAGAATTTAAGTGTTGAAAATTTTTATACGGTTTTGTATGCTGCTTGTTAGCTCATGTGACGTTAACGACTCTAATTCCGCTTAGCAAACGACTCTCTTGGATGCATACAAGGGAGGGCGTTACAGTTAGGATTTTATAGGATTGTAAAAAAGTCACGTGATATTTTAAAGGATTTATTAATATTCGATTAAGATTTTAAAAGACTGTTTTAGAGTTCATCCAAATCCGGTGGTATTCAATTAGGATTTTAAACAAATAAAAATTATTATGATATTCAAGAATCTGACGATTTTAATGAATTTTCTATTAGTGTGGATTTTGTGAGAATTTTTAGTGAGAAGTATAAATAGTATATTTCTCTCATAATCTCACCCTAATCTTTGAGATTTCTTTATTACAATATCTCACAATTTACCTAAACTTTTCCCCAAAGCCAAGATATGTTCTTTCTTGACTCTCATATATTTTCTCTGGCGTCCTCCTTATGCTATTCTTCTACATGATTAAATGATGATTTATGGTTGTGATTATCATTTCAATGTTCTGTTACATTTTATTTTATTCTTTTATATAAACATAGTACTAATATTACGTTAACGATAAACATGTTTGATAAATAGTATAAGCATATTTAATAAACAATATATTGCCGATAAAAATTTCTAAATACTTTTTATGCACCATATTACGCACACTATGAGAGACGAAACTTCAATATCTATTAGTATAAGTAATTCAAATTGTGTATAATTAAGTCTACGTATATTTATTACAACTCACAATGAAAAGTGGCATAGTTGAAATAAATTTGTCATGAAGTTTTAATGGGGTAGGATATTTTAACAACCAATTAGTGTTACTATCAATATTATTACCAATCAATTTTACCGTTTGATCGATTATATTGTTCTAAAGGTTATATTTATTTTCCATATTTAATGTGAAAGTATTAAATATGAAAAATCATAATTATACAAAGATGAAAATAAATATAAAGTATTAAATATGGGGAATCATAACCATACAAAGGTGAAAATAAATATGTCCGTTGAATCAATATAATCGATCTAATGATGAAATTGATTGTTAATAATATTGATATTAATATTATTTGATTGTTACAATATCCTTCTAGAGTTCTAATGGTGAACCCTTTTTCTTTTTTTAATGTTACGGGAATTCTTTTTGGAGTGATGTGGAGGAGAGATTTTGCAAAAGCATGGCAACAAAAATATTTACACTCGTGTAGTAAAATTTTAGGTTGACCTTAGAGTCCTTCTTAATGGATTTATCAAAAAAAATTATGCATTATTTTTTTTAACGGACTTTTTTCGAAAGCCATAATTATGTTGCGTTTGAATACAGTACTTGAGAAGTACTATTAAAAAAAGATATTTTGATTCTATTTTTAGAAGTTGAGAATTTTGACTAAAAAAAGTAATATTTCAATATTTTTTCAGTCTTTACTTTTTTTAAACTGGCATTTAAATACGTAATAAATTGAGTAGCAAGTTTTTGGGAAGAAAAAGCCCATCGATCAAAATCCTAACAATCCTTTAAAATCCTAATTGAGTATCAATAGATTTTTTTTTTTTGTCACAAAGTAATCTATTAAAATCCTTTAAAATATCAATCCAACATCATAAATCAAATAACCGTACATAATTATGAAAATAAACTAAAATTAGATTCATTAAAAAATCCTTCTTTTTTTATCTTATTATTTTAATTATATATAATGGTTTCATCGCCTCTGATGCACAGTGAGATTTTCCCGCAATAACGGTTGTATTTCCCGGGAAAATTGTGAGAGCTTTAAATGCAAGGCAAAGGAAAGGGGAAAAAGAAGGGTTTGTTTTGTTATTGTTATGGAGGAGTCATTCAATGAATCTCTTTCTCCTTCTCAGCACGAGCATGTCCAGCGAATGATAAACTTCAATCAGTTCAAGTCGCCTTCAAGAACAATATACTCAGATAGGTTCATACCAAGCAGATCTGCGTCCAAATTCGCTCTCTTTAATATACCCTCGTCAGAAGAGGGTTCCAACACCTACAAAACTCGCTTGTGGACGGCGTTATTTGGACCTGAGCTGCTCCGCTCACACCAGATAAACGAAGTCCGAATATATTCCGTTATAAGATGGAGACTCGACAACCCTTGAATTCTCTCTTTATGTCCACTGATGATGAGCTTCCTAGTGTTGGTGTTGGAACATATCATAATTCTGTTAAATCTCCTCGCAAGATTTCCTTATCACCATATGACGTTTGTTTGTTTGTTTTTTTCTTTCTTTCTTTCTTTGAATTATGTGGGTTTTATTTATGGGTTTTACATCTCTTATGTGATAGAAGATTTTTGAATTTTGCAGCTGATAGATCCACACAGCTGCAAAATTCAAAAATCTTCTGTCAGATTAGATATGTAAAACCCATAAATAAAAACCACAGAATTCAAAGAAAGAAAGAAAGAAAGAAAAAAACAAACAAACAAACCTTATATGGTGATAACGAAATCTTGCGAGGAGGTTTAACAGAATTATGATATGTCCCAACACCAACACTAGGAAGCTCATCATCAGTGGACATAAAGAGCGAATTCAAGGGCTGTTGAGTCTCTGTCATATAACAGAATATATTCGGACTCCGTTTATCAGGTGTGACCGGAGCAGCTTCAGGTCTGAATAACGCCGTCACAAGCGAGTTTTGTAGGTGTTGCAAACCTCTTTTGACGTGGGTATATTAAAGAGAGCGAATTTGGACGTGCTTGGTATGAACTTATCTGAGTATCTTGTTCTTGAAGGCGACTTGAACTGATTGAAGTTTACCATTCGCTGGACATGCTCGTGCTGAGAAGAAGAAAGAGATTCACTGAATGACTCCTCCATAACAATATCAAAATGAACCCTTCTTCTTCCCCTTTCCTTTGCCTTGCATTTAAAGCTCTCACGATTTTCCCGAGAAATACAACCGTTATTGCGGGAAAATCTCACTGTGCATCAGAGGCAATGAAACCACTATATATAAGTAAAATAAGAAGATAAAAAAGGGATTTTTTTTAAAGAATCTAATTTTAGTTTATTTTCATAATTATGTACAGTTATTTGATTTATGATATTGGATTGATATTTTAAAGGATTTTAATAGATTACTTTGTGATTAAAAAAATCTATTGATATTCAATTAGGATTTTAAAGGATTGTTAGGATTTTAAAGGATTGTAAAAAAGTCACGTGATATTTTAAAGGATTTATTAATATTCGATTAAGATTTTAAAAGATTGTTTTACAGTTCATCCAAATCCGGTGGTATTCAATTAGAATTTTAAACAAATAAAAATTATTATGGTATTCAAGAATCTGACAATTTTAATGAATTTTCTATTAGTGTGGATTTGGTGAGATTTTTTAGTGAGAAGTATAAATAGTATATTTCTCTCATAATCTCACCCTAATCTTTGAGATTTCTTTATTACAATATCTCACAATTTACCCAAACTTTTCCCCAAAGCCAAGATATGTTCTTTCTTGACTCTCATATATTTTCTCTGGTTTTGGCCGTCCTCCTTATGCTATTCTTCTACATGATTAAATGATGATTTATGGTTGTGATTATCATTTCTAATGTTGTGTTACATTTTATTTTATTCTTTTATATAAACATAGCACTAATATTACGTTGACGATAAACATATTTGATAAACAGTATAAGCATATTTAATAAATAGTATATTGCCGATAAAAATTTCTAAATACTTTTTATGCACCGTATTACGCACACAATGAGAGACGAAACTTCAATATCTATTAGTATAAGTAATTCAAATTGTTTATAATTAAGTCTACGTATATTTATTACAACTCACAATGAAAAGTGGCAAGGTTGAAATAAATTTGTCATGAAGTTTCAATGGGGTAGGATATTTTAACATCCAACTATCAATATTATTACCAATCAATTTTACCGTTTGATCGATTATATTGATCCAAAGGTTATATTTATTTTCCATATTTAATATGAAAGTATTAAATTTGAAAAATCATAATCATACAAAGGTGAAAATATATATAAAGTATTAAGTATGGGGAATGATAACCATACAAAGGTGAAAATAAATATAACCGTTGAATCAATATAATCGAACTAACGATGAAATTGATTGGTAATAATATTGAAAGTAATATCAATTGTGTAACGCCCTCCCTTGTATGCATCCAAGAGAGTCGTTTGCTAAGCGGAATTAGAGTCGTTAACGTCACATGAGCTAACAAAGCAGTATACAAATCCGTATAAAAATTTTCAACACTTAAATTCTTTTCATAAAGGTTTTCCAAAATAGCTGCTGTTCGTAAAAGTTCAAGCTAACATAAACATGATGAAGACTACAGTCATCCAAAAGTACCAAAACATTAATCATTACAGTTATCCAGTTTAAACAAACAGCAACAATGGTAATCCACGCATCAGCAATCACAGCAAACATCATGTCTTCAAGTGCTTTTATGTCCTCCTGCCATTTAGGAAAATAGCAGCCCCGAAGGGGTGAGAATAATCCCAGTAGTGTGGCAATAAAACCAGTAATATAACAGTATTAACTAGGCACAAAATCATAAACAGTCACTTCAACATATACTTGATCCTTTTCATTTAATCATATTCATATATTGCGTATATAACGCCTTTCCTTTGCGCTTTTAGCACCGTCGTGCGCGCACTTCACAGTGGAATCAAATATCCCTTGGCACCTGAGCTCCATGTGGATTCCATCTGTGGGCCTATGCGGACTGATGCCAAGTGTCCCATACCCCGGTACCTTGGGGATGCCTATATGATGCTTGCTCAAACACATGGTCCTGTACATAACTATTCTAAAACAAGGCCTATATGATCTTGTTACATGCATGACATGCTATGCTTTCACACACAAAGCGTAAAAATGCGGTATAATGTAAGATGCATGCTTATATACCTTTCATATGCGTTATGCTGCCACATAACGTCTTTACCTCATAGTCATATAGCCATCACGGCACATTTTTGGCAGTTTCCTTTCATTATAATGGAACATAATATTTTTACGGCATATGGAGCATCATGTTACAATTCTATACCAGTAGTCAATAGTTACATTAGGCATCATCGCCTGACACTTACCTTAGCTTTCCTTAAATATTACCAACGGCAGCGAAATATTCTCACTTCTTAAGCGCACCTAAATCAATTAAAACTAATCATTTACAGTGGCTATTTACAGCAGAACAGAGAGCATACAACAGTGGCTTACAGCAGCCAAAACAGTGAGTATTTTCAGCAGCAAAACAGTGAGCATACAGCAGCAAAACAGTGAGCTTACAGCAGCAAAACAGTGAGCATACAGCGGTGTTTACAGCAGTAAAACAGT